>JASDQU010737349.1:16004-41599 GCA_032191745.1 Picea mariana | reverse complement strand
TTAATGATGAATAGCCTTAGCAGTTATTATAGAAATTGTCAGCTAAGCCTGAGTATAAGGTTCTGTGAACTCAGTGTAGGACACATTGCTTCCTAGAGATAACTTAGCGAATTGTGAATTCTGAATTATGAGCAAGCATGTACAATCCCTCAACCCTCAGTTGTGATCCCCAATCCCAGTATATCCTGTTGAAATTGTTGGCAGTTCATCCTCACCATGATGAGAGTTACAGGGAGAAGAAGTGTTATTTTGAAGGATGTGGTACCAGACGAGCCCTGTGACCCCCGAGTCGAGACCGTGGGTGATCTCAAAGGGAAGGTTGAGCAAGTCAAGTTCCTTGACCTTAACCTAACAAACCAGGTTATGTTCCCACAGATGAACATCGATGTCATTTGGAGTGTCTCTCTGAATGAGTTGGGAGGCACGCAGTTCGTGCCAAATCCGTAGTTCATCAACCTGTTTAACTCTACCATTATGAACCTCAGGGATTTTCCATTTTTCGGCACCACTGGAGAAGTTGCGGTGTACCAAGTTTCTCATCAACAAGGTACACGACAAAATCCCGTGGTTGGATAGGAGATCTCCAATTCACGCAGAGGACATCCACCAACTTATTGGACTATCCATCGAAGGCCAAGATGTGTCCAAAGGTTTTCAGGGTCCCAACAAGCATGGCAAGAATAAGGGGGAGCCCATTTTATATGAGATATTTCATATGCAGAGAAGGGGGGGGGGCACACAACTAAGATCGACCTCATTCTACCTGATATGGTCAGGACCGATTTCTATGTAATTGCTAGCAAGGTCATGTGGTCTTATTACGAAGGAGAGTGTACACTAGATGCCCTATCAGTGGCATACTTTTGCGCCAATGGAGCTGTCTTCAATTGGTGTAGCTATTTACTAGAAGAACTCCTGGTGGCTTGCGAGGAAGCACATGAGAAGGGTGGCACTTTCACCTATGACTACTTGTTGGGTGCATTTTCAATGCTGAAGTGGATGCCACCCACAGGAAGACCTCTATCGCCAACAAATAAGGGGAAATTAGAAAATATGTTTGAGACTTGGCACTCAAGGTCAGACTAGGAGAATACTTCCTTCAAAAAAACGATGTTCTCTAAATGGTACAATAGGTTTCTCGACACAACTAAGAGGTTGTGCATTCTGCAAGAATTTCTCAACCTTAATAAGAGAAACATTGCATTCATCATGAACGGCCACCATACATTCGTATGGCCAAGGTATGCCAACCGAGAGGACTTCCAATCGAGCATGCTACCATTCTAATTAGATGAGGAGGCCTTCAACAAGGAGTTTATGTCATGGCCCAGAGTAAAACACAACCCATGCAAGTCGGGGATGCATTACCTTATGCCTGTGGAGCTGTTGAAGAATAGGGGTCAGGAAGCATGGGTAGGACTGAGCTCGAGCTCGGAGGTACAGAAGAAATAATCCCCAGTACAGACAAATTCAAATGAGGAGGAAGAGACACAACCACTGGAGCGCAAGAAGAGAAAATTACACATGTTCCCGCAACTTCTAGAGCAAGCCATGTTGACAGTTAAGGATGTCAATGAAATTCTCAGTGTTTCCTTCATCGAAGACCCAATGGCTAAGAAACCCAAGACGGGGATCTCCCTAAGAAAGTTTTTGAACCCCCCATCCCATCTCATCCACCGTTCCTCACACTTGCTCAATGACTCAAGAAACCCACATTATAGATATCTAGGATGACCCTGATCCTGAAACTACTCCATCCACGACCATCATCACTGAAAAACCTCCGACACCACCATAAACCCAGTCGTCAGCCCAAGAAACCTCCATTCCATCCCAAACCATAGACCCGGAACCCNAAACTACTCCATCCACGACCATCATCACTGAAAAACCTCCGTCACCACCATAAACCCAGTCGTCAGCCCAAGAAACCTCCATTCCATCCCAAACCATAGACCCGGAACCCATGCAGTTGGATCCCCCAGAGATACTCGAGCAGAGAACATAACTCACTGGCCCAAAACCTGAAGCCCAAGGCCAACAGATGATACCCTTTGTGCCAATTCAGGACACTTCCTCTTCAATGGATATGAAAACAGTGCTGAAGCCGCAAGTCATAAGTCCTTAGCACACTTCCTCAACAACCAAGATTGAGGGTTCTATTGAAAGTGCAACCCTGGAAGATGAGGTCCACAAAGAGGAAGAGGTACCAAAGTTTCAGAAGGAACCTGATACAGACTCAAGACAAAGTGCAACATCAGTACATGAACAAATGGAGCTAGTCCTCCAAAACCCACAACAGTGCTAGAGTTGTTGAAGCTCTGCTTGGACATAACAGAAGTACTAATGTTCCTGCCATCGACATTGAGGTTAAGGATTGTGCCGGGACCATATATAGGAGTGGAGGAGGTGGAGACACCTTCAGAGAATTCAATGGCCAGTGGAATCCTACTACAGGTCTAAGTACCTAGGGAAGCCACCCCTTCTTTCGTTGACCTTGCACAATGGCCAGCAGCATGGCTAGTCGGGATGATCAAAGCCTCAACTGATCAACTAGAGAAAAGGCTCAAGTAGGCCAAAAGGAATGAAGATTTTTCAAGGGAGAAAGAACTCCTTGCTCAAGCACACATAACACAGGAAGAATATGCCAAGATCCAAGCGGAGCAGAAACTGGAAAGAGTCCAGGAGAAGCTTGTTGAAGCCTGACTATAAATAAGGAAGGTAGCACCACAACTGCTAGAGTCCAATGTTGTAGGAGAACATAAGCATTAGATAGAGATGCTCAGAGAGCATGGTCAAAACTGGCCATTCACGTAGAGAAGATAAAAGTACAGTTGCGGGAGAGTCAACACGAAGAAGAAAAAAAACCTCGGAAGCTGCAAGGGAAGATGGAGAAAATAGTGCTAGAAGGTAACAATGCTCAAGAAACACTACACAAGTGCACAAGGATATTTCACGAAGTCAGTGACTGTACGGGAATTATCGCAAGGCATAACCACATCCCGTAGGATGTGAACACAAGAATACAGTTTCTCAATGAGGAATTTGCGGTCACCATGGATCCGATGGAGCAACAAGAGAAATTTAATCAGATCCAGCAAGCAAACAATGAGTTGAACGATTTGTTTAAAGCACAATCAATAGATAAGAAAGAGCTGCACGAATTTTAACCTATCGTTGAGACAATGTACATGTAGATGCATCAGGTAGATGCTACAGCCAATTCTGAATGGATCTCTCTGGTCACATCCAAGCCTAAAGGATGCATCACAGATGCGGCTCAGCAGTTTGTAGCTGAAGCCTCACTCCTTTCCTGGAAGTGGCAGGATAAAATTGGGAGTTTCCAGGAAGTTAGGAAGCGGGCCTTAGAGTTGGTCCTAGAGTTGGGCCCTTCATTTGAAGAGGTAGAAAAGGGAAAAGTGCAAGTAAAATATGAAAGAAAAGTGGAGAAGGAGGACAAAGGAAAGCAACAGGCACTCCTAGTAGCTGCAAAAGAGCCAAGTACTTGACTCGAGGGAGAGTCAAGGATTGTGGTCGGAGACTATTGGGCCCTTCATTTTTTGTTCTAAGTTTCTCAAGGAGGAATACAGTCCCAATTTTGGTCAAACACGAGTTGTGAAAGCTACAAAAGCCTTGGACAGTGGAACAAGTAAAGAAACAAAAAATAGTTGCGAAAAGAGATAGCACAATGCCAGAGAGGCAAAAGTGGTTACAACAAAACAAGAACAAGAAAGCATGTGGAGCCCAAAGCCAAAAGATCCCACTTAGTATATATATGATATGCATATTATTGTAAAAGGGTTGGTTGTTATTGTAGGGTATGGTTGGGTGTAGTTTCTTGGTTGTAGGGTGTTGTCATAGCTGGTATAGAGGGCACATATAGAGAAAAGGTTATGTGACTGTAACTTGTATACATTTTGGGGAAAAGGGTAGATAGAGATATGTGACATGATTTTAGATCCAAAAGCTTGTAATCGAGTATTAATTTGTATCTCTAAGATTGTATCCGAGAAGCTCTGTTGATAATATATAAAGAAGGACCTAAAATTTTGAAATATACTGTGTCATTCTGTTTTTATGCTTATGAATTGTCTCCTTACAATACTTCTTTATGCTTGATAAGATCAATATGTTGTCTTTGTTTACAAGTGCTTCCATAACTTGAGTGTCTTTATTTCTAGTATGAATGAGTTCAGATCTGTTATGTGGTTAGTCCATCTTGCGCAAGATCATGGTGAATCTTGAAGATTATGGAAACCCACCTAATTATTCTCCTTTCCCTTCTCTATCTTCTTGTCTTGGTTGCGCTTAGGGTGAGATTTATTTTCTTCGAAGGAGATGAAAATAGTAATTCTCTAGACTACTCGGTGCCTTTTGTTGGTAACCTGAGAAGGACCTTGGTCTGATCAATTCCACGCCAACAGAATCAGTTTTCTGAGACAGAGTCGATGGTGACAATATTATCACTCATTTTAAAGCCATAACTCTGCAAATTTGGGATTTGCGAGTTGTAAGAGATCCTTTGAGAATTTTGTGAAAAAATATATAGTTTTTATAGTCACTAGATTTGGTTTTCTGAGACGGTGCGAAATTTGACATTTGTAATTGAGTTTGAGTAACATGCAAGAAGGTCAATGTAATACACAATTATTTCTTTCATGTGATTCTGTATATGTTCATGTATGGATGATTATGCAAGTTATGTTCATGTTGGCACAAGGGCAGACCCAAGGTTCATTAACGCTACAAAAATGCACCAACAAAACCCAAACTATCGACCCTTTCGGAAACACCTGCGAAGTAGATGAAGTCTCACCCGAGGTAGAGGTAGTGTTGGTTGCAGGAATCAGATGTCTGCAACCTTCTGGGACACAGATTTATGATTCTAACACTTGACAAAGCACTCAATAGTTAGCATTCATCTATATCCAGTATTAGTTACAACGCGGTTAAACCCTAATTATAGAGTATCACAGTATTCATTCAGATCTAAGGTATTCAAGCACTAAGAACATGTATATAAGTCAGATCCAACATCCATCCATATTATTAATCACTAAGCATCAACAGATCATTCATCTATATTGAATCATTAATCAAATAAACACATAAACACATCAATACATCGCACAAAGCATAGCAACACAACATGTACGTGGTTCACCCCCGCTTTGGGGCTACGTCCACCAATTCTTTGTCTTCTTTATTAGCTTCTTCAATCAGTTACATGCACAGAGCCTCAAAAACCCTACTCTGTAGAGGACATGGGATCTGCTCAGCTCATTAGATCCTCCTCCCCCAAGTAGATCTAAGCACACAACCTTCCACAGTCTCTTACAATGACTTGCACTTATCTCTGCAAGTCTCACATAGTATGCACCAAAGCACTTACAACTCTTGATCACACATATCCAACTTTAGCACTTAGCCATTCATACTCACTACATCATCTTAGAATCTATTTATACATGAAAAATAGGCCTAAGCATGGGTAAATCCATGGGTCGACATTCCCATACCCATTACATAATCCCAAATCCATAAAAGGGCCCTAAAAGGGGTTGAGATCCCGTGATCTCCACTTCATCTTGCGCTCCACCTTCGACAGCCTGTCGAAGTCCCAAAAATAGGTCACACATGACCAAGGATTCTCAAAACTTGGTAAAGGGCCAACAGGTCCCCAACAATCACCTGTGACTTGTCCCGAGTCACTTTGATCTGACAAGTTCTGCTTCAAAAGCCTCAAGCTTGGCTCAAGCTTCTTCAAAATTTTGTTGTGCCATGACCTCTTGTTCAACGAACTCTTGTATGACTGCTTCGTTGGAAGGTCCCTCTAGGCACTGTTCAATTGTGGTGATGACTTGCTCCAGTTTCTCTCCTCGGCCTTCGATCTCTGTGAACATTTGGTAAGACTTATCCTATACAGATTGGAGCCTCTGAGTCACTTCCATGAATTTGCTTTGGATAGTGTGGACCTGCTGATGGGCAGTGCATTGCTCTTGGGATCGCTTCATTCTTTCCTCAATTGACAGGGGCTTCAACTGTGCCTATATCATTTTTTCTTGATACTTCCACTCTTGGAGCTGCGACTCCAGTGCCTTTAGTTCTGGATTCTCAGTGAGTTTCTCATAGGTCCAGGCACTATGATCAGTGAGTTTATTATATTCCATGGCAAAGGAATTTATTCTCTCAATTGTGCTTTGAGCAGTTGCTTCTCTTTGGCCCCTCACATCCTGTGGGGTGTTGGGCACTGTGCAAAGCTCTAAGTCTATGATTCATTGTTGTAGTTGTTGGATAGCTTATGTGATTTGTTCTACTTGATGTGTGACTGGGTCTTCTACTTGTGGCTCTAATCCCATCATAGAGTAGAAGGCTCTATTGACTGCTTCTTTCACTTCAAGTTTCTCTACGAGCAACTGTTCTTTTTCTTGTTGCATATGTAATTTCTCTTATTCAAACTTTATCTGAAGAGCAACCTTCTCCTTCTATGCAACTTTGCGTTGTTCTATGAGTACAAATTGCACTTGATTCAAGGCCTAGGTGGCTTGTTTTGTTTCTTCTTGAGCGCGACGAAGGCGAGCTTCGACCGCATCAGCTAGTCAGTGGAGTTGGGCTCGCTCATCTCCCAACTCTGGTTATCCTGATGGCTGGGGCACACTGGAGATTGCACGACTTGAATAAAGGGCTTGCTATACCCCTCGGAGTTCTACCTCAATTCTATCGTACATTTCCTCCTGCTTGGCTTCTTGTTTCTCCATGATTTCCAGTGAAGCATCGTTGAGAGTTGTGATGATGAAGTCAAAATCATCGATAGTAAGTACAATATTAATCTTGGTCACGGTGGCTTTCGATTTATTCTAGGAAGAAGGTTTCGAGGGAGAAACCTTCCTCTTCTTCAAGGGATCAACCTCATCTCTGGGCGGTGTTGCTTCGCCTAGCTTTTGTTCAGCTCCTTTGCCATTTAATTCTTCTACTTCGTCATCACCCCATCGGTCAGGTGATACTAAAGCAGTCTTTCCTGAGGCACTTATTAAATCTTGGACCTCTTCGGTATTCTTTGTTTTGTTGGGCCCACGTTTATCATGTTCTTTATGTGTGGTCTTTGGGCTGTCAAGGTCATACATCTCTGCAGGTTCTGTGGGAATAAGAAGGTTTGCGGACCAGTCTTTAGTGATCTCCTCCAGGTCTTCTTCCATGAGCTTGTAGTACAAATAAAGCTACTCATTATGTTCATCGGCTCGTGCTGTAATGTATATGAAGTGTCGATCTATGCAGAACTTCATCAGGGGTCGGAACCTCTGTAGGGTGTTCGGAATCATGTGAGGTTCAGCTTCGATGGATCTCTTTAGTTGTAGGTAATAGGTGTGAAAAACAACGTTCGACTGCCACTGTTTTTTCATATCACTCGAGTACCAAAGGGTAGTGAAATTCGCAGCAAGCGGCTCGAATGGTTCAATATGGGAAGGTCTCACCTTCCGACATCTCCTAGGAAACAAAGGTGATGAGGATTGGGAGCCAGCTAAAGTGAAACTCGTATCCCTAATCCTATGCTTCGCGACAGTATAGCTCCAGCTGATTAACTAGGTACTTCACCCAGTTCATATGTAAGCCTTCCATGCACTTCCCTATGAGGTCAATGACAAAGCCTGTGACTTGCGTAGGTCTATTCTTCCTTACTAACTTTTTGACTATTAATTGGCAGGCTAGGCGCACTGAGCCATTATGGATGGAGGCTACCTTGTAGCCTTGCATTCCCTTTTCAACATCGTCATATGTATCCTTGATCTTATGTATTAGCACGCAATCTATGGATTTTCCTGGATAGAACTCCTGTGGGTCGGGTCCTTGCATGCTTAATCCCATGATCATATGGATCAACATCAGATCAACTGTAATACGATGGTCTATCCATAAGTAATTGCCATGGTAACATGAAAGTAACAACTTGACACATGTGTTCACTTCCTGGTGCCTCCTGAAGTGTGGTATTTTCATTACATTTAGCAGGGTGGACTGCGCAAGGTTCATCGTCCACGATTGGGGGATTATCTTTGAGTTCTTCCTGTTCATCCTGGTTAGGTATTTATACGGGGTGAGCATACTGTAGTTCTTGTGATCTCCGAGGTTGAAGTCACTAAACTTCAATGTTGTGATCTTGTCCTATTGCACGTGAACTACGCGTGTCCCCTTCGAGAGGTACGCAGTAATCATGGAGTACTTGAAATCTCTAGGCACACTATATTGACTCACCGCGCCAGCCAGAGGTGGTATGCAATCGAGAAATATGGATGGGATCAACTTCACATTTGCTAGGTCATATCTGTGTTTGGTTCTCTTTTTCGCTGATGGTCGGGATGATCCGGCTCTGCGAGCAGTCAACAGAGAGGCTTGAACTCCTCTTGTCGATGACACTTGAATACTTGTAGACATTTCTCTTTCAGACATTACTCTTTCAGTCATTATGTCAATGAGAACTTTTTCAACAATTTTCTCTACAGCGCTAAGCTCATCCGACATGCATGCTCGTGGTTGAATATCTCAGGTTTGAAGAGTAACTGCTCAATGAAATAGGATGAATGTTAATGGCGCGATGATCACTGTGTGAAATCAACTAGTCTACGGGTTCAGATTCATGGTTAGTAAAATTTTCCTCATTGTGTGGCGCAACGGGATAAATATATAACTTGGAAATGGATCTCTTGCTATGGTTGATAAGCCTTCATTAACTCAATTATGTCCATTATGGCATGGTCCCAATGGTCTGGTGGTGAACTTTCTGATCATAAATGCATTTCTACCTGTTTGGGTCGTCGGTCTAATGGTTATACTGTCCCCAATGACTATATTGCATCGCCATGGAGAAATACCATGTGACGCAGTTCAGATATCCTGACAAAGTTCCAATTTTACAAATTTTTCTTCCGCGAGGTTACCTCTGGAACCTTCTGTAACTTTTCGATCTTATCTTTCTTCTTACTTAGTTTTCTAGCCTTCTTTCCAGTGAGCTTCGTCTCATAATTCCTTTTTCCATTTTGATTCTTACCTTCTTCTGGCAGAGTAACTTCGCACTGGGGAGATTCTTTCCTATAAATTAGGGGTAATACTTCATTTTCATTTGGAATAGGTTTTATTGGATAAATCCGTAAGTGCGGACACAAACCGATCTCCCTAGATCCACCTGGATCTAGAACAAAGCAAGACAGAATATGACTCTTTCCCTAGATTCTAACCATTGAATTAAATAAGAGGCAAAAACAAGGAACATACCTTATTAATGCTTCCTTTGGTCTTTTTTGCTCCCACTTCGCTCCAATGCTCTCGTACAGTTAAGACCAAAACAATACAAACCAAGTGGAGTGAAGAAAGCACAATCTATTCAATAGTCAATCTATGTATATGATCAAGGAGTTATACAATAAAGTGGAACTAACTTTATGGGAAAGATTCATATTACTGTATCATATTAAATGTGAAAGAGAGATTACAACCATTGCCTTAATGTTGTAAGATCCTTTCCAACTGTCCTTCGTTCCCCACACACTTTTTGCTCCAAGGATTCTGAAACCATAGATATGATAGCTACTCACAATCTATCTTGACAAAGCAAATCTCAAAGCCACTCCAACCAAGGTGATAATTCCAAGCCAATCAAGAACAAGCTCATGAACCAACAAAGCTAACCCAAGGTAACTTTCTCCATGATAACTCCTCTCCTTTTATAAGTTGAAGAGGATAAGGTAAGGAAGGTAGGATGATCCCACTAAATCATGAAAGTGAGTAAGATCTAAACCATTCGGATGCCACCTCACCATAGAAGTTTCTCCTTCTAGAAGATTCGAGAAAACGCTCATTTTTCCCACGTGCAGGAATTCTCGCACCCTAGCTATAGAGCAACCTGCAAACACCTCGCNTGATAACTCCTCTCCTTTTATAAGTTGAAGAGGATAAGGTGAGGAAGTTAGGATGATCCCACTAAATCATGAAAGTGAGTAAGATCTAAACCATTCGGATGCCACCTCACCATAGAAGTTTCTCCTTCTAGAAGATTCGAGAAAACGCTCATTTTTCCCACGTGCAGGAATTCTCGCACCCTAGCTATAGAGCAACCTGCAAACACCTCGCACCCTAGCTATAGTGCAACCTACGACAATGGGTCATTCTTGCACCCTGCCTATATAGCAACCTGCGAACTTCCTTTTTTATAAGGTTTTTACATAGGAAAATTCAACTTCTTTTCTTAGGAAAAGTTCTTCTCCCTTCTCTCTTTAGGAACTCAGGCCACTGACCCCTCTGAAGAAAACAGATAGGTTTACATCATTAATGATCATAGGGATGACGAAAATAATGTGTAACAATAGGTACTTCAGTCTTCTACGAATCTTCTAGTGTTCTTCTTACTTCGACATCCAAGTCTCTAGTCTTAAATAGCTTTGCTCAGTTCTCTTGTTCTTCAATCAAGTGTGCAATCCTCCTATTCATGAAATCTTTCAACTCTTGCTTCTTTGGCTCTAATATTTCTTCTTCTTTCCTTCTATCTTGATCTCCTTCAATTCAAGGTTTTCTTAGTAACATAGCAAATGGAGCGATGTTCTTAATAAATTTAACAACTTCAATTTCTTCCTTTGTCAAAGTTACATTGGCACTCATAGATATCTCGGTCAGCTTTCCACATAGGTTTATCAATTTTCCTCTAAATAAACCTATTCCTCCCAATGAAGGAATCATAACAGGATTTCCTAGAATTTCCCAAGTTCTTTCTGTCATAATATTTACCTTGTGTTTCCTCATCCAGAGCACAGTCAATGTTGAAGTTTCCTATTCTTGCTTCTATGCATTATTTTTCTTTGAATATCTCTGATAAGATGATATGTCGGTGGTCATTCAGGGTTTCTTTCATCTATATCAATACTTTTTCTGATTCTTTCTAGGGTTCTTCCATAATCTCAGTTACTTGACCTTTCTCGTGGTATTATTGTCTCATATTCATCCTTTCAACCTTAGCAATCATTCTAGGGAAATCCAAAACTTCATGGTCCATAGCTTTGCAACAAAGGAAACTAGGTCTTCTTCCAGGGCATTCCTTAGCCAGATGTCCCAGTTTTCTGCAGTTGTAACAAAAGGTTAATCCTCTCTTTCTCTTAAATGATCCCCAGTCTTCCCTGTACTCTGCACTAGGATCATGGTAGCTAACCTGCAAAAAATTCTTTCTAGGATCCTACATCCATTTGTCAGTCCAAACATTCTCTCTATGCATAGGTATAACATATCTTTTACTATTCTTATCAGATCTACTCATATCAAATCTTCTTTCATCTATCAGTGCCCTAGTTTTGAAGATAGGACAATTCTTATCAAACATACCTAGATCCATACTTTAGAAACAAAAACTTCCACTAATCTTATTTTCAGCAGAGTACAAAGCTTCCAGATCTAAACAATTTTACTATTCTTACCTTTATCATAGCATAGAGCTTGCAGATCTTACCTCTTTTCTTCAGATCTGACCCTTCTTGGCACAGATATTCACAGATCAAGTAGAATACTACGCATTAGGGAGACAAATCTATGCACATAGCTTTCATAATTTCAGTTCAGATATTCACACCAAGCTTATTTTTCCTTAGTTCCCAACAATCACAGTTTCAGTCCCAACAACAGAACCATTTGTTGGAACAGGTTTAGACCCAGGGTTCAACGCTATAATAGCGCACCAAAAAAACCCTAACTACCGACTCTTTCAGAAAAACCTGCGAAGTAGATGAAGTCTCACCTGAGGTAGAGGCAGGGGTGGTTGCAGGACTCAGATGTCTACAACCTTAGCTGGGACACAGATCTATGATTCTAACACTTGACAGAGAACTCAACAGTTAGCATTCATCTATATCCAGTCTTATTTACAACGTGGTTAAACCCTAATTACATAGTATCATAGTATTCATTCAGATCTAAGGTATTCAAGCACTAAGAACACGTATACAAGTCAGATCCAACATCCATCCATATTATTAAGCACTAATCATCAACAAATCATTCATCTATATTAAATCACTAAGAAAATAAACACATAAACACATCAATACATCGCACAAAGCATAGCAACACAGCATGTACGTGGTTCACCCCCACCCTGGGGCTACGTCCGCCAATTATTTGTCTTCTTTATTAGCTTCTTCAATCAGTTACATGCACAGAGCCTCAAAAACCATACTCCACAGAGGACAAGGGATCTGTACAACTCACTAGATTCTCCTTCCTCGAGTATATCTAAGCATACATCCTTCTACAGTCTCCTACAATGACTTGAACTTAGCTCTACAAGTCTCACATAGTATGCACCAAAGAATTGACAACTCTTGATCACACAGATCCAACTCTAGCACTTATCCATTCATACTCACTACATCACCTTATCATCTATTTATACATATAAAATAGGCCTAAGCATGGGTAAATCCATGGGCTGACATTCCCATACCTGTTACATAATCCCAAATCCAAAAAAGGGCCCTAAAAGGGGCCGAGATCCCGCGATATTCTCTTCGTCTTACTCTCCACCTTCGAAAGCCTGTCAAAGTCCCAAAAATAGGTCACACATGACCAAGGATCCTCAAAACTTTCTCAAGGGCCAACAATTCATCAATTGAAGTGTTTGGTTAACTAAGATAAGTCACTTCCATGATATAAGCACTATCACTAAACGAATCTCGGAATAAGAAACTGGTGTCATACTTCATACTATTTTAGGATCAAGTGATATTAGAGAAACTCGGTTCAAATCCAGTGGTGTATGATTTCTAATACATTTTTGGATCAAGTAGTATCAGGGCAGGTTTGACAGGTGAATTTTTACAAGGGATAAATACAAGCGTGGTGAAGGAAAACTTGAGAGTTATAATACATAGATTGTTTCAAGGAGATTCACTCGAAGAGAAGAAATGACTTCACTAAGGAAAATAGGTCCTTATGAATCCAAAGAATATTTCTTCAATGCCTTTAATCAGATTAAGAAAATGGTGGAAGATAATTACAGTGAGAGAGGATTACGAAATGGAGAAAGTTCTAGACAAGTTAAGAAAGAAGATGATATTCCTCCTTCTCCACCTCCTTCAATACCTCCTTCTTTGCCTCCTTCCACACCTTCATATCCTTCCACTTCTCTGCCCTCATCTCCGTGTAGGAAAATTGCTTCAAAAAATCCATCGTTAAAGTTGGATGTCAAGTTTAACTTACCCATGTATAATGGGGAGCCTAATGCAGATAAACTAGAAAATTGGATTTGACAAATGGAATTTTACTATTGTTTTCAGTAGATTGATGAAGACTAGGTAAAGATTCAATTGGCCTCTCTTCACCTTGAAGGCACATTATTTTTTTGGTGGGAAGTTAAACTTCATGAAGGTATCCAAAAGAGCGGTAATATTCTCTCTTCTTGGTCAGAAATCAAAGCTGCATTAAGGGAAAAAAATTATCCTTTGGATTATCGACAAAAATAAATTATCGAATGGAAATATTTGAGGCAAGGAAAAGGACAGAGTGTGCAATATTTTACTGAGGATTTTAGGAAGAAAGAATTGTCTTTAAATATTTCATTACATTCTACAAAAACCCTTCTGAAATACATTGGTGCTTTGCATAGTTACATTTGTCATACTCTTCTTTTGTTAAATCCCACTGATTTTGATGAAGTATGTGTTCAAGTTGTACAACTTGAATCTAGGGGGAAGGATTCTAAATATGGTTTCTCCAAGGAGTTTGCTCAACAAAAGGGAATTTAGAATAAGGGAAAAGACAAACATATAGCTACAATAAATAAGGAAGAAGTAAATCTCACATGTACTCATTGCGAGAAAATCAGACATAATGAAGATCATTATTAGAAGTTGCATCCTGAATTAATGACTAAAAAGTATGGAGGCAAAGGAAAACAAAAGGTTGTTGTCATAGTCCAACAATATTTGGGATCTGAATCAGGTGACAAGACACAATTCATAGGTGTAGGTGTTGTGAATACAAGTAAGAATGTGTCTAATATGTCTAAAAAAGCAAGCGAAGGATATGATAATGAAATAGTCAAGTTATCTCCTGGTCATGAAGTGTTTCAAAATTATCCAAAGTTGCCACATGAAGGTCCATTACATGCAGGTGACATGGATTTTGTAAAGGAGTGAAAGAATGTTGTTAATTCATTGTCATTAGCATCTATATGTTTTCTACTACTGCTGATATGTTGTGCATGGCCAGTAGTGGAAAATATGAATGCATATAGATGTGGAAGTCTAAGAATGATTTATTATGTTAGCACACTATTTCATCCTTCATCCTTGTTATTCAGATGATTGTAATGAGCCAAGTGGTCCAGACATGGGGAAGAGACACAGGTCAAGTGGGGATGCATCTCCATCATTTAATATAAACCTTATGGAGGCCCAAAATCCTCCCAGTGGGGAGGAATAATCCATGAATACTCACATAGGTCGAGGAGGATCTAGAATGCTCATAGGGGTCCATAAGGGATCATAAATGCTCAAAATTTGATCATATAAAAATTTCTATAAAATGGCATCATTATGAAGAGCATGTCATCATCTTTCCAATGATGACAATGACGCGTCAAACAAACATTGTGTGCAAAAGTTATGGCTGGTCAAAGTTCAAGTCAACCCTCAAGAGACATGTGGAAACCTCTGAGAGAGACACATGGCAGGCTCACAAGTTGATAAGTGGCAGCTCCAAATATTGACAAGTGGCACTATATAGGTTATGTGGCACATGATTGTTGGTAGTTGATGTGGCAGATTGTACCTCTAAGTGATCCAATGGTTTGGTGACAAGTGGCAAATATGGTCCAACCATAGTTAGATATGTGACACATAAGTAGACCAATGAGGTCTTGACATGTGGTGATTCTTCATTGGCTTATATTCATTTGGGATCACGTGGAAAATCACTTTTTATGATATAATACATATATTATAACAACCATTTAAAAGTATGTGTGTATTTTTAAGTATATACTATATATAGTATATGTAACAAAATTAATTGAGGTCGATGGGAATGGAACCTGTTATCACCATAACAATTTTCATATCAGGATCCAAATTTTGGAAATTTAGTGAAATGCTATATCAGTGTGGAAGTATGATAGTTTGGGGGGTCAGGCTATATCCAACAGCATATAGATACATATAGCGGAGGCGCAAAAGGTATAACTCGGTGGACCGTCGATCTTGAAGAAGCCCGGATCAATGGCTAAGGCACATATCGGAGAATGAAGCAACACAGAAGATAATTATTCGAATATGGGCTGGGGAAACCATTATGGTTTCGTTCATGGACGTGTGGCGCCCTCAGAGGCACATCAGGGTGAAAAGAGGTCTACCTAAAACTGTGTTTTCCAACCCCCGATATCAAAAGTTGATGAAGCTCGGCGGACCATATATCACCTGCTTATTTGCATTAATTTTTTCCCAATGCATCTTGTCCTTGTGTTATTTTTCCACTCAAATTTTCAAACTATTTAACCAAATTCATCAAGCTCCCATCACCTAAATCCTTCACCCAATAGATCATCCAAAATAGTCATGTACCCCATGAGTCAAAAGTTGGCAAATATCCCAAGCCTATAACTAGCCTTAATTCTTATCTAAATCCCTTAGTTCCATCACTTCATTCATTTTTACCCTTATTTTCGTATTCCCATTGAAAATGAAAAATATTCCTTTTATTAAGAACCCTTTTCCTATCCACAAAGTCATGAGTTAAGCCTCATATGCCCAAAGCTCTTCGAAAATAGAAAGAGGGGTTTTTTATTATTAATATAAATATTTTTATATTTATATTAATATTTAATCCAATATTTAATTTATGAAATCACGTCAAATCATGGGCACGAATCTCAATTTTTAATTTGGAAAGGTCAAATGTTGGATGGAGGGAGCACATGCATATCGGGGATTTGAGTAGCGAGGAGGTTAATTTTGTGAAGGTGGACCGGGAAATACTACCGTGGATTCTTTCGTGGACAAGTGTTTTTACGTGAAGCACATCGGAGAAAAATAAGTTTGGATTAAAACCACTCCAGCCAAAGCCCGATGAAATAAATGCAAACATTTATCATATGTTTTATGTGCGGCATTTTTCCAGGACTACATTTCAATAATGATTATGGGATTTCCAATAAAAGAAATTCTTCCTCACCGTGAAATTGTTTTACAGAGGTAAAATTCACATTTTACAAATTAAAGACATTAATGCTTATTTCCATGTAAAGGATTTAAATGGGAAGATACATGTGAACAAAGACTTGGATAATTCTTTATCCAAATATTTATAGGAGTAAAAGAAGAAGATAGAAGGCATTTTACCAACTGGAAAAAACACACAGTAAATGTTTTTACACGGTGAAACGGTAAATTGGAAAAACATTACACAGTAAATGTTTTTTTACAGGGAAATGGTAACAATAAATGTTTTTTACAATGAAATGGTGAATTCGGCAAACAAGACTTGGTTTTAAAAACCACAGACATGAATTAAATTATGGAAATTTCATTATACATGATGGAAAAATATTTGGGAATTATTTTTATTTCAAATATATTATTCCCAAATTTATTTAATGAGAATATCGATAAATGCAATTATATTTGAAAGAGTATGAGTTACATTTCAAAGAGAATGTGGCAGAGGAAGGAGCTGGAGCATCAAAGGAATCTGCAGGGATCATGAAACGTTTTTCTGAAAACTGTCATTTGTATTCATTGTAAAAGATGAAACGTTTCATTTTAGTTATTGTAACCGGTTGCACACTGAAGGAACTTGAATTGTATAAGTGTTAGAGGTTCTGAGTGTATTAAGGGAGGGCAGAAGTGCAAGGGCACAATTTTGGTGGTTTTGGACTCTATTGTAATTTTTTTGGGACTGAATTGAACACATATGCAGAAGCATTTTGAACTGTTTATGAAAATATTCTAATGGCTATGATATGAGTTTTTTCTTCCTTCATTGTTTGTATTTCCTGTGATCTTTTATTCCATATGCATTTTCTTTTGTTTAAATTGGAGAGTTAAAGGCACAGAATTCGTCTTGTGAGGCTCTTGGCTGAAGCAATTTAAATTGTGTGTATTTCTTCCTAACTAATTCAGAATTCATTTAATTAATGCTCTAATGTATTTACTTGTTTTCCCCCTTTCCTATTACACTTTGCAAATTTAAATTTACAACTCAGATTCATTCCCTCATTTATCCTTTATCCTTTGGAGAGTTTTACTTGCTGATCATTGTTTTCATTCATTTTCAGAAATTTTGACTCCATAGCCCTATGTGTTCCTCCCCTTCTTAGCCAAAAACTTTATTAAAACCCCCAAAACAAACCAAACCTAGACACCAATTTCCAAAAGAAATATCAAGTGACACGAGAGAGCCCTCTCTGAGTTGAGCAGGCTAGTGCCTCAGCTCTAAAGTTGGTTGAAACAGTTTTCTCTGTTGTTTGTCTATTCAGCTGGACATATTTACAGAGTGCTAACAAAACCCATGACCCCAACCATACAACCACTTAACTTACTCTCTACCAACCATTAAGCCATAAATATGGTTTGTTAAAATAAACCATAACTAAAATATTTATTATGATGCCAATATTCCATATTTAGTGGGATTCCTCCTAAAAATAGTAATAAGTTACCACTAATTTTGGGATTTTGTTAAGAGGGGTGGCCTATTTAATGGAACACACCCCAACACATTGTACACAAAACATTTTTGTGTTACACAAAACGTTTTTGTGTTTTACACAATATTTTTGGTATTTCACACAATTTTCTTTTGTGATTTTGAACACAACATTCTCATGTACTAAAGCTATGCTCATTTTCCTTTTGAAGTCAATTTTGTAGTCTTTTGAGAGTTATAGGGTATTTATAGTCATTGAAACCGGTTTTCCAAGATGGAGTCGATGGTGACAATCTTATCACTAATTTGTAAGCCATAATTATGCAAATTTGGGATTTGTGATATGTAAGAGAGCCTTTGGGCATTTTGTAAAGAAATATATAGTGTTTATGGACATTGGATTCGGTTTTCTGAGATGGTGCTAAATTTGACATTTGTAATTTTGTTTGAGTAACATGCAAGAAGGTCATTGTGAAACACAATTATTTCTTTCATGTGATTATGTATATGTTCATGTATGAATGATTATGAAAGTTATGTTCATCARTTGAAGTGTTTGGTTAAGTAAGATAAGTCACTTCCATGCTATAAGCACTGTCAATAAAAGAATCTTGGAATAAGAATGTGGTATCATACTTCATACTATTTGAGGATCAAGTGATATTAGAGACACTCAGTTCAGATCCGGTGGTGTATTATTTCTWATCCATTTTTGGATCAAGTGATATCAGAGCAGGTTTGACAGGTGAATGATTACAAGGGATAAACACAAGCATGGTGAAGGAAAACTTGAGAGTTATAATCCAGAGATTGGTTCAAAGAGATTCAGTCGAAGAGAAGAGATGGATTCACCAAAGAAAATAGGTCCTTATGAATCCAAAGAATATTTCTTCAATGCCTTTAATCAGATGAAGACAGTGGCGGAAGAGCTTTATAGTGATAGAGGATTACAAAAAGGAGAAAGTTATGGATAAGTTAAGAAAGAAAATTATCTTCCTCCTTCCCCACCTCCTTCAATACCTCCTTCTTCACCTCCTTCCACACCTTCATCTCCTTCGACTTCTCCACCCTCATATCTGCGTAGGGAAATTTCTTCAAAAAATCAATTGTTAAAGTTGGATGCCAAGTTTAACTTACCCATGTATAATGGTGAGCCTAATGCAGAGAAGCTAGAAAATTGGATTCGACAAATGGAAGTTTACTTTCATGTTCAGTATATTGATGAAGACGATGTAAAGATTCAATTGGCCGCTCTTTTCCTTGAAGACACAATGTTGTTTTGGTGGGAAGGTAAACTTCAGGAAGGTATCCAAAAGAGTGGTAAGATTCTCTCTTCTTGGTCAGAATTCTTAGTTGCATTAAGGAAACAATTTTATCCTTTGGCATATCAACAAAAAGCAATTATGGAATGGCAATATTTGTGGCAAGGAAAAGGACAGAGTGTGTAGGATGTTACTGAGGACTTTAGGAAGAAAGAGTTGGCTTTAAATATTTCATTGCATTCTACGGAAACCCTTCTACAATACATTAGTGCTTTGTATAGTTACATTAGTCATACTCTTCTTTTGTTAAATATTGCTGATTTTGATGAATTATGTGTTCAATCTATACATATTGAATCCAGGGGGAAGGATGATAAAGATGGTTCCTCCAAGGATTTTTCTTAGAAAAAGGCAAGTAAGAACAAGGGAAAAGACAAACAAGTAGCTACAGAAAGAAGGAAGAAGCAAATATCACATGTACTCATTGCAAGAAAAGAGGACATGATGAATATCATTGTTGGAAGTTGCATCCTTAATTAAGGCCTAAAAAGTATGGAGGCGAAGGAAAAAAAAATTGTTTTCAAACTCCAACAATATTTGGGATCTGAAACAGGTGACGAGACACAAATCACAGGTGTAGGTATTGTGAATGCAAACAAGATTGTTTCTAAGATCTCTACAAAATCAAGTGACGGATATGATAATGAAATAGTCAAGTTATCTCCTAGTCATGAAGTGTTTCAAAATTCTCCAAAGTTGCCACATGAAAGTCCATTACATGTAGGTGATAGGATTTTTTTGGGAGTGCAAGAATGTTGTTAATTCATTATCAGAAACATCTATGTGTTCTCTACTACTGTTGATATTTTGTGGATGGAAACTAGTGGAAAATATGAATGCATGTAGATGTGGAAGTTCGAGAATGATTTATTATGTTAGCAACATTATTTCATCATTCATCCTTGTTATTCAGTTGATTGTAATGACCCAAGTAGTCCATACATGGGGAAGATACACAAGTCAAGTGGAGAGGTATCTCCCTCAATTAATATAAACCTTTTGGAAGTCCAAAAGCCTCTCAGTGGGGAGGAATTATCCAGGAACACTGACAGAGGTTCGGCAGGATATGGAACACTCATAGGGGTCCATAAGGGATCAGAAATGCTCAAAATTTGATCATCTCAAAAGTTATAGAAAATGACATCATTATGAAGAGCACGTCATTAAATTTCCAACGGTGAAAACGACGCGTGAAACGACCATTGTATGAAAAAGTTATGGCTGATTAAAGTTCAAGTCAACGCTGAAGAGACATGTGGCAAGCTCTAAGAGAGACACGTGGCAGGCTCACAAGTTGAAAAGTTGTTATCGAAAATTTTTCCTCACCCCATTCAATTTTCTTGGATGGCCTTCCATTTCCCTATGTAGGCTTGAAGTCCCCTTTTTGTACCTTCCAGAGACAAAAAATTATATTTTTCCACATATACGCACTCTACTAGTTAGACAACATGCGTATATGCAGGTTGCACTACTACATCCTACGTACATTGGGTTTGGTGCTCAAAATTAAAAATTGTATCATGTTTCCATGTCACGTCATGAGATCCATGATCATTGACCTTCCATATACTGGAAACGTTCTGAATCGACCCTTCAATTCCACTTGAAGGCTATAAATTGAGCCACATCCAAGACATGGAGGGGGAGAGAATTCAACTTTTGAGAGAAAAGATACTCTAGATAAATTTGCACTTCACATTGAGTCTACATCCCTTTATCCTTTAAAGTATGAACTCATTGTTCAACCCCCAATATCTTCCTTCTTTGATGGAGAACCTCATTGTCTCCTTTATATGAGCTTGCCTTTGGTGGAGGATTGAAGTGGTGGAGGCCCAGTTGGAAGGGACTTGGTTTCTCAGTTTTGAGATGTGCCGACATGGAAGTTTGTCACCTATATACTTCTGTTGATTATTTTAATAGAAACACTCTTTTCTCGTCCAATTGATATCTTGCAAATATTTGAATTATTATTCCATGGGAGTATTTGTCATGAATGTTAATGGATTATGCTATTTTATATGCTAACATTATATATTATCACAATATGATTTCATATCTTGGTTGTTCAGAACAGGTTGCAGGTATAAAGCTTTGAGTTGCATGCTCAACAGTGGTCTTCATCGAACGTTTGGACAAGGTAGGCTGTTGATCTTGTCTTGTTAACAATTCATTTATATAGCATACTTGGGATTAGAGTTGATTTCTGTATTCATTCCATCTATTGTGGTTTACCCCATGCCATAGAGATATTTTCCTCATAACAGAATTAGTGACCATACTGGGGAATATGATCTTTTTGTTTGGGGTTTGGAGTGTTTTTCTCCTTGACTTTCTCTCTGTTAGCCTGAGTTTCCTTGTCGCCTGATTGCTTGATAGCCTATTTTTACTTTGCATCTAAGTTTCTTGGAATAATCATTGCCCCAGCAGTGTTTTACTACATATACATGGGTTTTCCCTTGACAGACACATACATATGCAAGTTGTCCTTCTATAGGGTGTGTACATACACGAGTTTTGCTCAAATAGTCGCGTACATCAACTTTTTGGCTTACTGGTTGAGTTTGGTGTTTGTTGGGTGAGTTTTCTTGGTTGTTGAGTTTTCTTGGGTCACTTTCCTAATTGTTGAATGCTTACAGAGTGATAGGAAGCCTTCTTATTGTTGAATTTTCCGACGATATTCTTTCTTATCATATTTTTCATTGGTTGTCCTTGCACCTTGGTCTGAGTGTTTTCTTCTTAGTATCTTGTTTGGTTTGTCTCTTTTTTCTTGAAGTAGGGTCTATGTGTGAAGCTTCTATTCATTCCCTGCATTTTATTTTCTTTATATTGAAAATACAAAAAAAAATCTCATTTTTCATTATGGCATTTTCTCTTTTGGTTACTTAGTATTGATCTTGATGCATGTGGAAATATTGCATTTTTATTGAAATTGTAGAAGTTACATTGAAAGTTTCATTTTAAAAATCTTACCATCTTTTGAGAATTTAAGATTAGGAGTTAGCATTATGTTCATATTCATTTCTTCAATATTTTGAGTCATAATATTATAAGTTTCACGACGACATCTCTTGAGTAAACAATCCATTAAAAGTAACGTTAATTAACTAAAATTGATTTTTGTGAGTAAACTTCTCCAAGGCTATTAAACTAAACATATGTGTCTGACCAGGGAGTGGTGAAATTCATTGTGTAATTAGTGACATCAGGATGTTCCTCTCACACTGCAGTTAAGCACGAGGTCATGCGAATTTGGTTGTAGAGATATCCCTCTAATACCTTCTTAGCATCATAGATATTTCTGGGGATCTATTCGTATTTGGGGGTCTTGCTAGTACCTTTACCTCTGTGTGAGGCACTTCTTTCAAGATTTTGAGATTTTTTACCCTTCCCCTATGGTGGAACAAAATTATGATTGTTCTCCTACGCATTGGTTATATCATGGTGGCTCTAGTTGATTGACATAGGTATCCACGTAGGTTACTTACAGGGGGTATTCTGCAGGTACCCTGAGTTAGATAAGGGTCGGACAACACACAACCTTTATGGAGGATTACCTCTCTGAGGGAATTTGACCAACTATGTTGTTAAGTCCACGAGGGCCCTTATAACTGATTTTGATACCTCCAATATTTTGAAGGGAGTCTCATGCCCCTCTCGGGTGAGACATACCTACTCTAGTGAGGGAAGCCCCTTTTCAGATACTATATCTRTTTGTGTGCATTTGTCCCTTTTGTTTATTTTGGTGTGCTCTATGATTATTAGTTGGCCCTAGGATTTGGTTTTATATCACGAGTCTTGAGCCATCATGRAGCCAAACCATCTTTCTCATAGGTCTCACCATTTTTTAAAGTTACCACAACATATTGAGTCTTTTCCTTCTAAAATACATAAAGTTACTAAATGTGGTACACATGACTCCACCTACCAGACTTGTGATTATACAATTATGAGTATTGAGTTGAGTCTGAATGACACTAGGAGTCCCTTGACTCTTATACATACTATAGTTAATGGGACTCCTTTGACTCCTCCAACCAGAACAGTCGTAGTGATGGAGGTTCTCGTCCTTACTCATATCCGTCCTGTGGTTGCTACTCAACCCATAGTAACGAACCCTTTCGGGTCTCTTTTTGGTATGCCTAGATACAATTCTCAGTCCATACCTTCGGTTTCTAACCCTTTCTCTTTTGGTATGACAAATATGACATCACAACTTTAATCCTCCATTCCAGCAAAGAATGCAAATCCTAGTCTTGGACCTGAGGGCATGGCTCCTATGCATACTCCTCTCTCATTTGGTGGAGATCACATTCCCCAAATGACTCCTACGGTTGGAAGCCAACCTCCTTTTCCTCCTGGTTCTAATCCTAGTCTAAATGCTCCTACATGGATTATTCAACCAAGTGGACAAGCTACTTCCTATATTTTGTCCTTCCCTCCTTCCTCCTCCATGTCAACTCTGATGAACACATTTGTTATGACAAATCCACCTCTATCCTCCATATTTCCACCTGAAGGGAGTCAGTCTCATTCTATGGGAAACCCCCTTCCTGGATCTACTCCAGCTGGGGGAAATGTTTATAACCCTCATTATGTCATCCCTACACGTATGGTGCCCATACATCCTCTTATGAATCAGTTTGGAGGAGGATATTACCCTACCAGACAGGGCCATGGTGTATACCAGAACCCTCGATGGTCTATAATCCCTCAACACAAATATTTCCTGGGAGCATGGGCTCATATGTCGCAACCCTAGATCCCTTTTTTGGTCACACTTAATCTACCAAATTTGTCGATATTAATGAATGACCTGGTGCGTCATGATCCGTCATGGCCCCCTGTCCCCACCAAGCTTCCCTCGAAAATTCTAGAATTCAAAGGAAAGACTGGTGAGGATCCAGGTGATAATGTTACTAATTTTCATCTTTGTTTATCATCCAATTCTCTTAATGAAGATTCCATTTGTTTGATACGATTTCAATGCACCCTCATGGGGGTTGCAGTGAAATGGTACATTGAGCTACTAGGGGGAACATATGGAAATTTTAATCATATGGTTTTAGTCTTTCTCAACCACTTCCATTTGTTGGTTCGTTACTGTTAGGGACCTAACCTACCTAACCCGTCAAGTGGGTAGAATAATATATTTCCATGTAATAAAGGTCAATATTAATAAGGCTTAGAAATAAGGAGGACAGAGTCAATTGTAAGAAGACCTAAAAGAAGCTTCCACTTCTAGAAGGATCTTCCTCTAGATTGTTCTTTTGGATAGATAGATTTAGTATAAATAAGAGTAGAGGGTATGAGAATTTTTTTCTTGGAAAATTATTGTAATAGAGCTCTGCTCTATTGGAGGTTGCCCCCTCGAAGAGGCAAGTGAAAATTGTTTCCTATCAATAAAGGTATAATTCTGGTGTTGTGGTTAAATATAATTTGTTGTTCTGTTGTTATCTCTGCAATATTTTTTTATTTTGTTACTATCTCGGTATTATTCTCTGCATTATTTCTCTATTCTACTACTATAATAGATCTAGTACCTTACAAGTGGCATCAAAGCATTTTCCTCAACAGAAAATTTTGGGTTAATTTTTTCCAGGGTAGAGACGTATTATGGTATCTTAAATCTACATAGATATGTCATTACATGCATAAACCCATGGTTAGGGAGTAATACATGTAGGAAATACAAGAGGTAATCAAGCGCACATCTGTTGGCCACACTTGTAACCCTTGTTGGTACCCCTTCGAGTGGTAGCACATCAAACAAAACCTATATACGAATCGACCTAGATCTCTCGAAGCCCTCCACAGATAAACTGATCGACCGCCTGACTATTATAGTGCCACCGAGAACAACACTCAAGAAGATACTATGTAGTACCTAGGTAGTCGGGTAGTATGACTAAGGGAATGATCTAGCCTCCTTAGTTGGTTCCCTAAGTTATTGGGACAAGTTCTACTATTGGACCCCACATGTATATCAGAGAGATATAGCATAGGGAAATCCCTTGTCTGTAGAAACCCTGAATACCTTAACCCTTGGTACATAAACCGAAAAAGAACATACAAGATCTATTGTTGCGCAACTGTGCCTTCTACATTCTGGTTGCAAAATTACTACATATTTGTTTCTGTTAAGCATTTGGGCATTTCGTCACTGCAGTATTATTCAGGCCGGAGTATAATTTGCGGGAGTAAAAAAAAAAAGTATAGTGGTCCCTTCAACGCACTTGTTTGGGACCTATCCCATTGGATTATCATTTTCTCCATGATCGCAATCATACCTTTCATTTTTAATCTTTTTTTTTTCATTGGACCTGAACCCTTCTAAACTTCCCTATTTTTCCACCCATTCCATTATATTTCCCTTCTCACCCTGATCCTCATGGTACCTATCACTTGTAAGTCATTTTTTGTGGTTGCACCTGTTGTAGGAAAATCTGCCTGCGGACAAGTAGATCGACCTCTAAGGTTTGACCTTAACCCTAGACAGAAAAGTGCTTATCATGGACACTGAATTTCTTTCGAATCTATCTAAGCCTAATGCATGAGAAGGAAGAGTAACAGAAGTACCTTTTAACCGACGTTTGTCCCTGC
>JASDQU010737349.1:1650-15904 GCA_032191745.1 Picea mariana | reverse complement strand
TTTGTAAGCTCTCTGCTTGACTAGCCTTGCATTTGGTTTCAAGGGGATCTCCATGTCTCCCATGGGCCCTTTAATTCCCTTCATGTCGGTGAAATTGGTTGGAAACAAGTCCTGATACTCATGCAATAGTTCTGTGATCTTGTCAATAGTGACATCATCTGAATAATCTCCAATGTTTGTGAGATTAGGTGGTTTCTCTGTTCCAATATTAACTTTCTTGATTTTTATTGGTTGTCCAATAAAAGGTAGTTCAAATCCCGGTCCTTCTACGTCTCTCTGTCCTCCTATCTCTGCAATGATCACATTCCTAGTATCATCGTCTTCATCAACATTGATATTGTAACAACCTTGCAATTTCTGAAGTGGTGCAGTGCATTCATATTCTTCTTTCTCCAAAGGGAGGTTAGGTTCCTCCTCATATACTTTCTATCTTGCAACTTGTAAAGCTTGATCTACTGAGAGGTACTAACTTTCAAATAAAAATGTAGCTACAAAGTTTTGAGTCATACCTTACCAAGCTAAACTGGTGAGGCGCAATTCTACTTGAAGATACCAATTAATAGGTGTTGTGTCCAAAGTGTTGATGAATTTATGCACCCACTTCTCTTGAGGGTAGCTGCTCTAGGCATCCTCAAAACTTATCACATGGTCCTTTGAACAACTCTCACCCATGTATCAAACTTCGCACCCTTCAGCTTGTTCTGAAAAATGCACTGTCATCAAAGTGTGACATTGCACCCAGTCTGCAATGTTCTTCTTATGTGTTCCCCACCATCTTGTTGGAGTTTCTTTTAAAGCTTCATCCAGTGCCAACATTCGTTGTTGTACTGGTACAATTTCTTCAAATTATGACAAGAATGTTTCTAAATTATTTAAACCATCAAATGTGGGCAGATTGCTTACTTCTATGCCAATCCAGTGAACTTCCCTGGTCAATCTAGCACACCTTCTTGTAGAAACTTTATACATTTTGTTATGCCAGTTCTCTAGTGCTTCTTCCAAATCCAAGGAGCATGCGTTATCACTTCTCCGACTTAAGTTCTCATCTGTTGTAGGATTAATGCAATCATGTTGTCTTGCTATCAATTTATATGTGTTCTCTAGTTCATAAGCACGGTCTTTTTCTCTAATGGGTTCTATGTATCTACAACCTTCATTAGAATCCAGAGGTGAAATGACCCTAAGGACATCACCTTCGAATGTCATTCTTATTTTCTTTAAGTCAACAACAATGGAATTGTTGAAAGCCTAGTCAATTCCTAACAACGCGGGATAAGGAAAACTATCATCAACTATCTCAATCATCTTGAAATCCACAAATGTCCTTACCCCATCGATATCCACAGAGACATGCTCCAGTCTCCCAAAGGGGCTTACTGCCTGCTTATTAGCCATCCTAAGCCTGATAGGGGAATAAATTAACTTAGGTTTTCCCATCAGTGCCCATGTTTGTTTCGTCATAACATTAACTTCTGATCCTAAGTCAAGGACCACATAATCTCCAATCTGAGCATTAAGGTGTAGTTCCTTATTTTTCCTTCTCTTTCTGGATACTTGATGTACTTCTTTATTCAACAGAGGATCTATCCTACCTATCTCATATTGTCTGATCAAATTTTGTATTTCTTGTACAACTCTTTCATCCTTAATCAGATTAATGAAAGTACAAAGGAATTCCATAAGCTTTCTTACCTCTTTTACTTCTCCAGGTGATGCATACTGATCAAATTCCAAAGGCATTCCACATTATCTCACTTTTGGTGTTGTCTTTGATGAAGAAGACAAATCTCTTCCAAATTATTTTCTTGCCTCTTCAAATGTTTGTTTTTATTCCCTTGGATCAAACACTTGTGTCTTCTCTGCAGCTCTTCTAACCCTTGATTCTTCTGTAGTATTTTCTGGGGTCACTCTGTCTTCTCCTGTAACAATGCCTCCTCTAGTGATAACAATGACTCTAGGATCCTCTCCACGAGGTTCTGTTGAGATGAGTTGTACTTGTTGGTTTCCTCCTCGTCTCTCCTGAAGCTTGGCTAACAAAACAGGGAAATATTCAATGACATGTTCAAATGAGTTGCATTAGTTGCAAGTGGTACAAGGGTTCTGACAGTCCCTTTCCAAGTGAGCTGCATATGCACAGTTATAACAAAATGATCTGACCTCAACCTCGACCCATGCCTCCTCCTCGTCCTCTTCCTCTGAATCCACTGTGAGGGTTGAAGTTTCCTCTTCCTAG
Organism: Picea mariana; assembly: GCA_032191745.1. Taxonomy (NCBI): domain Eukaryota; kingdom Viridiplantae; phylum Streptophyta; class Pinopsida; order Pinales; family Pinaceae; genus Picea; species Picea mariana. The sequence continues at coordinate 13,671 of JASDQU010737349.1, read as the reverse complement.
AGAGTTAAACTATGTAGCATTTCCTTCCTGTTGTACTTCACCTTGAATCCTATATGTATCTCTTGATATTTTGCAAAAGAGGTCATAATCCCTAAAGTCTTTCTCATCGTGCCCCATAGATTTACAAAATATGCAATAAAGGTTTGTAGGTGTCTGGAATTTATTTTTCATGTAATAACATTCACTAGGGTGATGTCTATTTCTACATACCTCACACCAGAGTAGAGTAACCTGCTTCAATGGTCTCGAAGCCCCAAAGTCCAAGTACTCATGAAATAGGGGACAATTCTCCTTATCATGGCCTTCTTATTTGCATCCGATACACCAGATCTTGTCTCTTTTACCTTTTCTCTTGTCTTTCTTCATATCTTCGACCTACAGAGATAATCTAGTTAGCAGACTCAAAATTTGACTCATACCTAAGATGGATTCTCCCATAGGGGCTGACTCTAGTTTCATGGCGATCTCTAACACCTCAGCCCGCAAAGAAACCTTCTGTTGCATCAGAGGAGCTCTGATGTGTGGTGGGAGGGAAACAATGAACCATTCCTTGCTCTGCTCATATGGGATCTGAAAATTCAATCAGTCTATTAAGTTCTTAAACCTCTCATCAAACTCCCAAACAGGTTCAGATACTTTCTGCTTGATTTCTTACAGTTCGTTAATGCATTGGGACTTTGACTTGGGTTTCTTGAATTCTGTGCTCAATGCAGTCTTGATCTCGTTCAACAGTTTAGGTTGTGCAACTCCATTAACAAACTTCATGTACCAACTTAGTGTGTGGTCTCTCAAGGTAGTACTAAACTGATCTCTCTTAACTGCTTCGTCATTGAATTTATTAATACTCCATACAGCCTCGCATAAGAACCAGTGTTGATCAATATCTTCAGATCCATCTCCTCTAAATATAGGTAGCCTCATTTCATCTGCCATAGATCTTTCTAGATTTCTTGACTGAGTGTGTGTTGAAATGCTGGTAACAGTGCTCTGAGTGCTCTGTTAACTCTAACTACTATGGTTACTTAACGTTGCTAAAATAACATGAGGGGTAATAGTACTTACTTTGATAGTCAATGCAGTTCCTGAAGTCTCTGAATCTTCTCGGTGAGGTTCTTAAATATTCTCTTCCTCTGCTCCAATGGATCCTGACTGTTCCTTGTTCAATATCTCTTCTTCTTCTCCATGGTATAACCCTACATCTTTTGCTAGTGGTTCGTGGCTTTGTTCAAATAGGTTTACTAGAGGAACCTCTTTGAAGGTTCTCCCACTATGCATATATCCCACCTCTGTCTTGTTTTCGCGGTCTGAGTTTTTGAACATTATCTCTTCAATCCAACTAATTACTGTATCTTCAAGATGTTCTTCTCATGCAATAACATCTTTGATCTTTAGCTTCAAAAATTGTAAAAATTTTCCTCTAGGTCCTTTAAATAAACACCTCTCTTATTGGCTATATCACTCCACTCTGTCAATAGAAACCTCGATAATGTACCCTCCAATATTGTTATCAAACCAATGGTCTACTTCTATTGACACAACATTATCAAATCTCTTGACCTTTGTGATCAACGTTGACGTCCAAACCACAGGTGGTCTAAATATGATCTCAAACTGAGTATCTGCTAGTCTTTATGAATTCCTCCAAAGAAAATCTCATGTATATCAATAAATGTATACCTTCCCAACCAATCCTCTGTGCTAATATCAGGGTTCTTATTCTGATCCTCAGTGAAGTCCTTTTCTTTTTCTTCTATCCACTTCTGAATCTCTGTCTTCAATGGAAACCACCTTAACATTCCCTCAAGAAGATCTCAGTCCCTGCAACAGAACCATTTGTTGGCACAGGGAAAGATCCAGGGTTCAACTTTAATAGCACACCAACAAGCCATAACTACTGGCCCTTTCGACAACACCTGTGAAGAAGATGCAGTCTCACCCAAAGTAGTGATAGGGGATTGCAGGACACAGATGTCTACAACCAGAGGAAATGCAAGTGGATTCAAAGTAACAACACATAGATATCTAGTTATTATTTATCTCCCTTAGGCCTACTATGCGAGCTATGTCTCATATCTAACACAATGATGCAATAATAGAATAACATAAAGAAAAAGAACACAACATCAATCACACAAAACAACAAGATATATGTGGTTCACCCTCTCCCTAGGGTACATCCAGAGAACTGTGTTTCTTGATATTATGTGAAAACATACAGTTATATCTACACACTTAGCTTGCATAACTCTTTCTCTTTCTCTCTTCTCTATCTTTGCTCCCTACGCACCCAGCTGCAGGGTTGATCTTCGCACCTAGCTGAAGATCTTACAATACAGGCTCACTATTGCTCTTAACACAACAATCACAACTATCGACAACCAACACAGATGAACTCTCCTCGAACGAAGAATGCGTAACCCACAATGAACAATCACCAACCCATCCTAGGTCCTCTAGACCTTTATTTATACATTACAATGACAAATGTCTAGGTGCCAAAACCCTAGATACCAAAACCCTAAGTTAACTTGACCCACGTTTTCAAGGCTTCTCCAACCTTTCGTTCCTTCTTTCCCACAAGGTGCTCCAAAGCACTCGTTGACATCTTCTTCCGCTTGTTGAGTTGTCCACGATCTATCTTCCTTGTTGATCTGTCATCCTCGAAATTCTTTCTCAACAGCTAGATTTCACTTACTTCACTCCTTCTTTTCTTCTTCTTTGACCACTTCGACCCAATATCAGTCATTGTGCCTTCCACGTAGTTCGTATTTCTCCTTTATTCCTTAATCTTCACTTTCTTCCATAGCCAAAGGCCAATAGGCCCCCAACACTCACCTATGACTCGTCTTGAGGCACTGGAGGTCTGAACCTTTTGCCTTTTGTTTCTCTTCGTCTTCAGACTACACGGAGCAACCTGTGCTCTCTGTTATGTCCCTCCCTTCCTTGTGTAGACTGTCTTTTCTATGTGTGTTACCCAGTTTCAACTGCACCTAGTACCTAGACCCTTATTCTTATGCTTTTACTGAGAGCTGTGAGGTGGCTGGTTGTCGTAGTACAATTTCAACTGGCTCCTATTTACCAAACCTTCCTTCCATTCTCCCTTTAAAGTATTCAACTGTGAAGCTCCTCCTTTTATTACATAGGCAACCTCATATGGCCCAAGACAATGTGTCTTGAACTTCCCTGGATGCTTCATGAACTTGTTATCATATAACAATACAAGATCTCCTTGCTTAAAGGCTTTATTCTTGATATATCTATCATGGTAGGCCTTTTCTCGTTCCTTCTGTACCTGCTAGTGAAATCCTACAATGAATCTGTATTCTTCCAATTCTACCAACAATGCAAGTCTGTCTTGCATAGGGCCTGTGACATCCATATCTGTAAATGTTGCAATTCTTAAGATAGGAACTAAATATTCCATAGGTACAGCTGCTTCTAGACCATAAACCAACTTAAAGGGGGTCTGCATTGTCAGCTTCTTTCAAGTGCTTCTATAGGCCCATAATACTGCTGGTACTCTCATATCCCAATCATCGTTGTTCATAGTGAAAATCTTTGTCAGCGTTGTCTCCAACATCTTATTGAAAGCTTCAATTGTACCATTCTCTTATGGATGGTATGGAGTGCTCTTATGATGGTGGACTTCAAATAGTATTATTAATAAAATATGTACCTTGATCACTCATAAGGATCTTAGGGCATCCAAATCTTGTTATGATATCATTGAATATGAATCACGCAGCTTTAGTTTCACTATAGTCCTTGAATTCTCTTACTTCTGACCATCTGGTCAAATACTCTATCGCAGTGATGATGTATCTCGCTCCTGCGCACTTCCTGGGTGGGTTGATAGGTCCTACGAAATCAATTGCCCATTTCTCAAATGCCTGCAAAGTTCGTTGTGGTGCTAAAGGAATCTCATCTCTTCTGGAAGGTTTCCCAACTCTTTGGCATACATCGTGGGCTCTGTAGTATTCCTTAGCATCTTTTTGTAAAGTGGGCCACCAAAGGCCAGCTCTAAGAACCTTTTGTGTTGTTGCTTTTTCTACATAGTGTCCTCCTGTGATGCCTTCATGTTCTTCTGCCAGAATCAATGGTATTTCTACCTCCATAACACATCTCTTTAGGATCTCATTAGGTCCCATCTTATAAAGTTGTCCAGCTATAAGTGAAAAACATGTAGCTCAAACTACCAGTTGTTTCTTCTAAATGACTGTATAGTCACGATGTGCCATTCTATTGACAAGAACTGAACTATCTCGGCGAAGTGATCATCAAACTTTTCGATGGCCAACAACTGTGCATCTGGTAGTGTATCCTCCAAACTGGTAGGTTCCTCTCCATGTTCTAACCTAGACAAGTGGTCAGGACCCTTGTTCATTCTTCCTGGCTTGACCACAATCTCAAAATCATATTCTTGGAATAGAAGTAGCCATATGCATATTCTCCCCCCCAACACTGGCTTGTTGAATAGGTATTTCAATGCAGAGTGATCACTGAACATCTTAAAGTGTCCTCTCGACAAGTAGTGACGAAACGTTTGCAGCACATACACCATGGCTAAACCTTCTCTTTCAGTGGTAGTGTAATTTATCTCAACTGTAGAGATCTTCATGATAGAAAAGGCTAACAAATGGTCAANTCATCAAACTTTTTGATGGCCAACAACTGTGCATCTGGTAGTGTATCCTCCAAACTGGTAGGTTCCTCTCCATGTTCTAACCTAGACAAGTGGTCAGGACCCTTGTTCATTCTTCCTGGCTTGACCACAATCTCAAAATCATATTCTTGGAATAGAAGTAGCCATATGCATATTCTCCCCCCCAATACTGGCTTGTTGAATAGGTATTTCAATGCAGAGTGATCACTGAACATCTTAAAGTGTCCTCCCGACAAGTAGTGACGAAACGTTTGCAGCACATACACCATGGCTAAACCTTCTCTTTCAGTGGTAGTGTAATTTATCTCAACTGTAGAGATCTTCATGATAGAAAAGGCTAACAAATGGTCAATATCTCCTACTCCTGTTTGTGCTAACACTTCTCCTAATGAAATAGATGATGCATCGACGTGAAAATGGAATTCCTTACTCCAATCTGGGAATACCATAATGGGCGGAGTGACCATTTTTTGTTTCAGTGTGTCAAAGCTTTGTTGACATTCCTCTGACCATTGGAACTGACAATCTTTCTTTAATAAATTCTCTATAGGTGTTGTTATCTGTGCATAGACCTTGATTAACTTTCTGTAATATCCCGTACGTCCCAGTGCAATGCGTAGTTATCTTACTGAAGTAGGAGGGGGTAGATCAACAATGATGGCAATGTTGGAAGGATCTACCAGCAACCCCTGCTTACACACAATATGGCCTAGCAGCACTCCAAAGGGTGAAAATAAGATTCACTTCTTCAAGTTTAGGGAAATCTGACATTTCCTGCACTTATCCAACATTAGTCTTAAACATTCAATATGATTTTTCAATAAGCTAAAAACAATCCAATCATCAAAATATGCTTCCAGAAATTTATGTAAAAATTCCTTGAATGCTTCGACCACCACCCTAGAAAAGATGGTTGGTGCATTCTTCAGTCTGAAAGGAATCACTATGTACTGGTAGGATCCCCATTCTGTTGAAAATGTGGTCTTATGGAAATCTTCCTTAGCAATCCTGATCTGGTGATAACCTAAAAATCCATCTGTGAAGGAGTCAACTTCCTATCCTTCCACATTATCCAACGCTTTGTTAGTAAACGGTGTAGGGAATGGATCATGTAAACATGCATCATTCAGTTTCCTCAATTCTACACATATTCTGATCTCTCCTCTCTTCTTATATTGGACAACCATATGGATAATCCATTCTAACTCTTCAATAGGTTCTATGATTATTGATTCCAACATTATGTCTAATTCAATATTGAATTTCTTCTTATTTTTTGGATTCAGTCTATAAGGTCTCTGCTTGTCTGGCCTTGCATCTAGTTTCAAGGGGATATTCATCTCTCCCATGGGCCCTTTAATTCCCTTCATGTCGTTGAACTTGGTTGGAAAAAATTCCTGATACTCATGAAGTAGTTCTGTGATCTTTTCAATAGTAGCATCATCCCAATAATCTCCAACGTTTGCGAGCTTAGGTGCTTGCTCTGTTCCAATATTAACTTTCTTGATTTTGATNATATTGAATTTCTTCTTATTTTTTGGATTCAGTCTATAAGGTCTCTGCTTGACTGGCCTTGCATCTAGTTTCAAGGGGATATTCATCTCTCCCATGGGCCCTTTAATTCCCTTCATGTCGTTGAACTTGGTTGGAAAAAATTATTGATACTCATGAAGTAGTTCTGTGATCTTTTCAATAGTAGCATCATCCCAATAATCTCCAACGTTTGCGAGCTTAGGTGCTTGCTCTGTTCCAATATTAACTTTCTTGATTTTGATTGGTTGTCCAATAAAAGGTAGTTCGACTTCTAGTCCTTCTACGTATGTCAGTCCTTCTTTCTCTACGATGATCATGTTCCTAGGATCATCGTCTTCATTAGCATTGATATTGTAACAACCTTGCAATTTTTGATGTGGTGCGGTCCATTCATCTTCTTCTTGCTCCAAAGGGAGGTTAGGTACCTCCTCAAAGACTTTCTATCTTACAACTTGTAAATATTGATCTACTAAGAGGTACTGAATTTCAAATAAAAATGTAGCTACAAAGTTCTGAGTCATACCGTACCAATCTGAAGTGGTGAGGTGCAATTCTGCTTGAAGCTACCAATTAATAGGCGTTGTTTCCAAAGTGTTGATGAATTTATGCACCCATTTCTCTTGAGGGATGTTGCTCTAGGCCTCCTCACAACTTCGCACATGGTCCTTCAGACATGCCTCACCTGTGTATCGAACTTCTCACCCTTCGGCTTGTTCTGAAAATGAATTGTCATCAAAGTGCAACATTGCACCCAGTCCGCATTGTTCTTCTTATGTGTTCCCCACCATCTTGTTGGAATTTCTTTTAAAGCTTCATCTAGTGCCAAAAGTTATTGTTGTACTGGTACAATTTCTTCAAATTATGACAAGAATGTTTCTAAATGCTTTAAACCATCAAATGTGGGTAGATTTCTTACTTATATGCCAATCCAACAAACTTCCCTAGTCAATCTAGCACACCTTCTCGTAGAAACTTCATAAAAACATTTATGCTAGTTCTCTAGTGCTTCTTTCAAATCTAAGGACCATGCGTTGTCAATTCTCCAGCTTAGGTTCCCATATCTTGTAGGATTAATGTAATCTTGTTGTCTTGCTGTCAATTTATATATGTTCTCTAGTTCATAAGCATGGTATTCTTCTCTGATGGGTTCTGTGTATCTACGACCTTCATCAGGATCGAGAGGTGCAATGACCCTAAGGCCATCACCTTCGAATGTCATTCTTCTTTTCTTTAAGTCAACAACAATGGAATTTTTGAAAGCCTGGTCAATTCCTAACAACACAGGATAAGGAAAAATATCATCAACTATCTCAATCACCTCGAAATTAGCAAATGTCCTTACCCCGTCGATGTCCACAGGGACATGCTCCAGTCTCCCAGAGAGGCTTACTGCCTTTTGATTAGCCATCCTAAGCCTGATAGGGGAATAAATTAACTTAGGTTTTCCCATCAGTGCCCAGGTCTGTTTCATCATAACATTGACTTCTGATCCTAAGTCGAGGACCACATAATCTATGTCATAATATCCAATCTAAGCATTAAGGTGTAGTTCCTTAGTTTTCCTTCTCTTTCTGGATACTTGATGTACTGCTTTATTTAGCAGAGGAGCTATCCTACCTATATCATACTATTTGATCAAATTTTGTAGTTCTTGTACATCTCTTTCATCCTTAATCAGATTAATGCAAGTACACAAGAATTCCATAGGCTTGCTTACCTCTTTTCCTTCTCCAGGTGATGCAGACTGATCAAATGACAAAGTCATTCCACATTCTCTCACATATGGTTGTGTATTTAATGAAGAAGCTTGATCTCTTCAAAATTATTTTATTTCCTCTTCAAATGTCTGTTTTTATTCCCTCGGATCAAAGACTTGTGTATTCTCTGTAGCTCTTCTGACCCTTGATTCTTCTGTAGTCTTTTTTGGGGTCACTCTGTCTTCTCCTATAACAACTCCTCCTCTAGTGATAACAATGAATTTGGGGTCCTCTCCATGAGGTTCTGCTGAGATGAGTTGTACTTGTTGGTTTCCTCCTCGTCTCTCTTGAAGCTTGGCTAACAACATAGGGAAATATTCAATGACATGTTCAAATGAGTTGCAGTAGCTGCAAGTGATACAAAGGTTCTGGAAGTCCCTTGCCAAGTGACCTGGTTGTGCGCAGTTATAACAAATTATCTAACCTTGACCTCGACCCATGCCTCCTCCTTGTCCTCTTCCTCTGAATCCACCATGATGGTTGAAGTTTCCTCTTCATGGAGAGTTAAAATACGTAGCATTTCCTTCATGTTGTACTTCTCCTTGAATCCTATATGTATCTCTTGATATTTCGTGCAAGAGATCATAAGCCCTACATTCTTTCTCATCATGCCCCATAGATTTACACTATGTGCGGTAAAGGTTTGTAGGTGTCTGGACATATTTTGGCATGTAATATCATTCACCAAGACGATGTCTATTTCTACATACCTCACACCAGGGTAGAGTAACCTCATTCAATGGGATTGGATCCCTAGAGGCCAAGTACTCATGAAATAGGGGACAATGCTCCTTACCATGGCCTTCTAATTTGCATCTGATACACCATATCTCATCTCTTTTATATTTTCCCTTGTCTTTGATCTAAAAATGAAGAAGACTTGTATTCTTGAAAATATTTGCAAGTTAAATTTTATGTGTTAAAATGCAAATGGATCAACTTTGAAACACAACTTTAATAGGATTTACTCATTCAAGATGCATATAAATAGCACCAAAAATAGTGAACAAAAAACACATAACACAACAAATGATAACGGAGTTCACCCCTCTCTTGGGCTACATCTCCTGGTCCAGCTTCCAATGGATGATTTGTATTATTTTTTCAAAGTGCTCAAAAATGTGCTCTACAATGCTCAAAATTCCAAATAGACTGCTCCAATGGCTTCAGAACGTCCAACAACCCCTACCTGGGCTTTTTCGGCACCTCGTTTGGCCAAAAATTGCAGAAGATAGGCTTCCTGGAAGTCCCCCCTTCAAACTTGTTGTCTCTACATCTACAAAACACACCCTTGTTGGCTCAACCTAGACCACACACATATTTAAGTGTAAAAACTTAGCACCGGGTGTAGCCACATGACCAGTACAAACTGTCGCACGGTTATGCACTGGCCCTTAATCGTCTAAGGCCCATGGGCATGTGAAGAGCCATACGACTGTGTGAATATAAATAAAGGGCCAAAGTTCAAATGGTTATAAACATAGGTGCGCCCATGGTCACATCGCATACCATGCGACCGGCGACTCAAATGAAAGGGCTATACAATAGAGCGCGCATATAGTAATGTGGTCACATTGTATATATGCGGGACTGGGGGTCAGGGCTAAGCCCCGGCCCGGTCCGCGCCCACCATATAATACATATCAACATAAATATAATGTGTTCCATTTATATTACAAGGAACATGTGGTGGCGTGCCAATCGGCGGCGCTTCCCAAGTCTCTTCCCCTGCCCGGAGGTCGCAGGGTCGAGTCTTGCTGAATGCATAAATTTTAAACCAATATGTGTGTGACATGTGGCGGCCATTGATTGGGCCACGTGTCACCATCCCATTTGTTGCAAACATGCCATGTCACATGCCAACTATTCAAATAACTACCTGCCACGTGTCGTACGACCTGCCACATCAGTTTCCGTACGGACTGTACAGTCAGTACCCCTTTTTTTACTTGTTTGTCATTTTGAACAGAACGCGATATCTCTCGCTCCCAACGTCCGTTTAAACCCAAATGAGTTGCATTGGGTTTGTAACGATGAGGCCTATGCTCTTGTTCGATTTGAAGTGATTTCAAGCACTTTGAATTTTGAGCAAAATTTGATCCCCTGGATCACACCTCCCCATTGGAAAGCTTTTGGACCTCCAAAAGACTATTTTCAGTCTATCTGAAGATGAGGGTATAGCTCCCTCACCTTTCCAACCTCAATCCACTTGGATTTTCTTGGATTTGTACCTTTAAGACCAACTCGAAGATACTCCACATTTCCTCATTTTGAAGTTCACATTCTCCTGTCAAGGATGGTGTCTTCATGTAGTTCTGTAAGATATTCTGGGGAAAATCATCTATAGAAGGAATCTGAACATGATCTCCTTGATCATCAATCAAAGGAGGCTCATACAATTTCAAATTCTCAACATTAACAACTGCTTACATTTGCATATAAGGAGGCAAATCTAAATGAAAGGCATTGTTACCAATCTTGTCGATAATCTTGAAAGGACCATATCGAATTGGTTTCAATTTTTTACCTTCTCCTTTAAGCCTCTCCTTACTAATGTAAAGCCAAACTTCATCTCCAACTTAGAAACTGTGATCAACACGATGCTTGTCATGTCTCGTTTTGTACTTGGCTTGACTCCTTTCCAACTGCTCTTGCACCATTTGATGTATCGACTGAATTTGTTCAATGAACTTTTCTGCCCTATCAATGTCATATTGATCATCAATAGAAATATCCTTCCCAAAGATAAAATCTAAAGGAGATTTGGGCAAATAGCCAAAACATGCTTCAAATGGCGACGTTTGAGTTGAAGAGTGCTTAGCTCGATTGTAAGCATGTTGAATGTAGTGTAAATTGTCATCCCAAAGTTTAGTATGCTTGTTGCAATAGGCACGAAGAAGATGCACCACTGTTCGATTTACCACTTCTATCTGACCATCTGTTTGCGAATGAAAATCTGTGCTCTTTTTCAGTTTGGTGTCCATGAGTTCCCATAAACTCAACCAAAAACTTCCAACAAATCGAGAATCTCGATCAGAAATAATGGATTTAGGCAATCCAAAATGCACCCAAACATTTTGAAAGAACATTTGTGCTGTTTTCTCAGCTGTAACCTGCTTCGTACAAGGCATCAAAATACACATTTTTCTAAATCGATCAACCACAACATAAAGATAATCATGATTTCATCTAGACATAGGTATACCTCCTACAAAGTCCATAGAAATACTTTCCCAAGGACGAGAAGGAACTAGAAGTGAAGTATATAAACCCAACTTTTGATTACTAGGTTTACTTGTGGCACATAACGAACATCCTCGAACATATCTTGAAACACTTTCATTCATTTTAGGCCAGTAGCAGTATCTTTGCAAATTAGCCACTGTCTTGCCTACACCAAAATGACCAGCAATAAGAGAAGAATGGGCTTCTCTTATAATGTTTATTCTTTCCCCCTGTGCAATACATAGCTTGCCAAGATGATACAAAAGATTATCATGCACATGGTAATCCAATTCCTCAACATGGTTAGAATGACACAAAGTTTCATATACTTCTTTAAAATCAGTATCCAAAGCATATTGCTCAACATAACTTTCATGCATGATAGGACTATGCTTAAGAATAACTGAAGCACTAATAATAGGCCTTGAAAGAATATCAACAACTTTGTTATAAATGCCCTTCTTATACCTGATGACCAAGTGGAACTACTATAGAAAACCCATCCATCTGAAGTGCCTAGCTTGTTGTAGCTTTATTTGTGATTGTAAGTATTGTAGTGGTTGATGATCGGTGTGAACAATGGTTTCTTTCCCCAACAAATAATGTTTCCATTTTTTCACACTTTGTACCAATGCATACAATTCCTTATCATAAGTAGGATAGTTAATCATGGAACCATTAAAAGTTTCAGAATGAAAACAAATGGGCTTACCATGCTGTAGCAAAACTGCTCCCATTGCATAATTGCTTGCATCTGTTTGGATTTCAAAAGGTTGTCTTAAATTTGGAAGTGCAAGAACTGGCGCTGAACTAATCTTCTCTTTCAAAGCATCAAAAGCCTTT
>JASDQU010737348.1:255390-269945 GCA_032191745.1 Picea mariana | reverse complement strand
CCAATTGCGTCGCTGACTACCTTAGCAGACCGCCAGTCGTGCCACTCACCACGGTGCTAGAATCTTCTAGCCATGAGACATCTGGATGGCCCCAACTCTATGAGACAGACCCTGACTTCTCCACCACCTACCAAATGTTGGGTACAAACACAATTGACGATAATTTCCATCTTTAGGATAGGTTGTTGTGTCGTCTGGGCCATATCTGTGTTACATCAAGTGAGCGAGCGAAGCTGATCTGGGAATCCCACTACAATTGGGTGGAAAGACACGTCGGTGTTGAAAAGACAGTGGCGATACTACAGAAACATTTCTACTAGCCAAAACTTTGACAAGAAGTAAACAAGTATATCAGGTCCTGCACTGTCTGTGCTATTGCCAAATTGACCACTAAGAAACAGGGCCTGTACACCCCTCTTCCTACTCCTAACAGGCCATGGGAATCCATCTCAATGGACTACATGTCGGGCCTCCCATCCACCAAGCAGGGAAATGATTGTGTTTTTGTGGTTGTTGATCGCTTTTCTAAGATGGTGATTTTTGTTGCCTGCAAGAAAAGCATCACAGCAGAGGCCTCTGCCAAGCTCTTCTTTGAACGAGTCTGGGTACCTTTTGGAATCCCACAAACCATTGTCTTAGATCAGGATAGTTGATTTCTCAGCACATTATGGTCGAGCCTCTGGTCACTATTGGACACCAAGCTCACCAAATCCATGGCCTTCCACCCCCAGAAAGATGGCCAAACCGAGGTTGTAAATACAATGATTGTGCATATCCTTCGCATGTATAATTCAAAGCACCCTCGCACATGGTATGAGAGCCTTTCCTATGTCCAGCATAGCTACAAACGAGCCCTACATAACTCAATCAACCACAACCCCTTTCAAGTGGGGTTGGAATTCCAACCATTGGGACCCATAGATGTTGCACTTCCCCTTGCGGTCACCTCGACCGACTCATCTCCTACTCCAACTGAAGCTAACAAAGCCACCCGGTTCATTGAGAGGATCCATCACATCTGCCAATAGGTTCAAGATATCCTACAGAAGTCCAATGACAAGTACAAATAGTGCCATGATCAACATCGGGTGCCACATAAGTTTCAGGTGGGTGACAAAGTTTGGTTGCACTTGCAGAAAGAACACCTTATAGGACCCCATAGGAAGCTTCGCCCACTGCGTTATGGGTTGTACACTATCACAAAGGAAGTGGGGGATAATTCTTTTGAGCTCAACATTCCTCCTTTCCTTGGTCTACACCCAGTGTTCAATGTGGATCTCCTTCGCCCTTATTTCCCACCATTATTGGACACCTCAGAAGTAGCAGAATAGCTGACACCAACAGAGATCAACCCTGACTGCCTACAATAGGCATCCAATGATCAGATTATGGATAGACAGATCAAGAGCACTCGACAACAAAGGATCCATCTTTATCGAGTCATCAAAGCAGGGTAGCTCCTGCACCAAGGCAAGTGGCTCACCCGTGGCCAAATTCAGCAGAAATTTCCTCATCTGATGGGGGACCTCAATGCAATGGAGACCATTTCTTCCTAAGGAGGGAGGATTGATCCAAATGGATATCCATGGCCACCCACCTTTTCCAACTAGCTCAAAACAGTTTTCTGACAATTTTGGCAATTTACTATTTTTAGCAGTTTTACCTTCTGAGGCCATTTTGAGGTCCTAAATGAAGTTTTTTCGGGATCTATCTCCTTAATGATAGCTAAAGGCATGATTGAGCCACCAAAATGAATCTCCTAGATGATACCTTTCCAACGGGCTATCACAGACCTAAAACAGAGATCGTATGCAAAAGTTACGACCCTAGGAAGTTGATGTACTAACTTACCCAAACAGGGCCCGCATGAATTTTGGCACTTCATCTCCTAGGGTTATGTTTTTGGATGTCTAGGGTTTTGGGCATTCTTTCTTATGGTAAAAAGGCATTCAGAGCCTCATTGTAATCTTCTTCTTATGAATGCACACTGCCATCACATCTCTTCTCAGAGATAAGTTGCCACCATTGGAGTAAGCTTGTTTCCACTGCATTTTACAGTTTAAACTTTATTTCGTTATTGAATAGAAAACCAGTTTTACTATATCTCTGTTATTTTTTGTTAATAACCTATTAATAATATGTATTCATTTCATTCTGCTCATAAAATCTGGATCAACATGTTTAATGGAAGAAGCATTCAAAAGATTTGATTGAAAAATTTTAGGAGGGACCCCAAGTTGGTGGAATTGGGGGGTTGTTGAGGCCTCAACAATAGGAGATACATTGGATGAAGTCAAAATCTTTGTTGGTCCTTACTAAATGATGAACATGAAATACATGGGATCATGTTCTTACCTTGAAGGTCCTTCTAGAATAAGTGCGAAGAAGGTACCTAAAACCTTTCATCATGGTGTATTCACTAGTGATGCCTACATGATAGCTAGTAGAGCTCATCCATCATGTTAAGAGGATGAATGATGATGATATTTATTTCCTTAACTGCAAAGACAATCCAAGTTGACATCTTAATCATAGGGCCAATATAGATCTAATATATAAATGATTTTCACCAGTCATATAAATATTATCCATTAGGTGTTGATCTACTACTCGCAAGTGTCTATATCCCTAATGGAGTCACCATGGAATCATACACCTTGCTCCACTGCCAACGAGCATCCATAGCCTCAACGAATATTTGCATGTCCCTTAATTTGATTGTGCTTCCTTTCCCAATCATTCCTAGTTAATTTAATATATTCTTAGCATTTGGTGTGTAGTGGTTCATTTTATCTAATTACTATGACAAACCAAATATATTATTTGAGGGAATTTGTTTACAAATGATCTATTTATTTAATTAATATTACGATTATGAAACTTGAATTGTAACTATGATTAAGTAAATTTGACGATGATTAATTTTGATAATGATTAATTTGTTAAATTAAAATCCATGTGATGCTTAAATAAATATTTATGCAATAATCTCATGAAATGAATGATAATGGTTTTATTCTCTTGATGGTTTTAAACGAGATATGAACATATTACACTGTCAATATTACTAAGATTTTTCCTAATGTGTCAAGAAACTATAAGGGCACACTCACACGAAATTTCATTTGTGAATATGTCTTGTATATTTAATATGAATTATTAAATTACTAACGAAATTATGTATTGAATGTAGGCACATGGAACATGTATGTCGATCAATCCACACATGGGTAATGGGGTTGTATGGAGGTATACTAGGTACCACGATGAGAGGTGGAGCAACACCCCTATTTCCACCTATTAACACTCCTTCCATGGCTCGAGTTGAAAAGTGTAAGATACTTTTACTCAGAGGTTACATGCTACCTTGAGGGTAGGGCACGTATTTGGTCATTCACAAGGATCATCATGCAATAAGGTAAAATATTTATTCATCGGTAACCATTAGTCTCTAAATAAGGGAAACCAAGTTGAGTTAATAGTGTCTCCATTGTTGCACCAATTCCCCATCAATCAAAAGTCAGATAATTAAATGGAATCCACTCATGAAACCATTGGAATACAATAAGTCCTAAAGAACATAACATACATGACACCCTTGTTATCTTCACTAAAATATTCCAATTAACAATAAATTCAACAATAATTTAATGTATTTTATTTAGAAAAGAGAAATTAAAATAATAACTTAAAATAACATATTTGATCTTTAGTATTCATATATTCATACATAACAAAGTTCAAATTGAAATAAAAATGTTACATAGGTTATGAAGTTGTGCACAAATAATAAGGAGATGTAATACTAATGAGAAACAAAAATAAGAAACTTGAAGAAGATCTAGGAAACACATAGGAGTAAATTTAGGCCCAGGAGTAAATTTAGGAGTTGGGTGAGTAAAATTATTTATTTAGAATTTTTAAATGATAAATACATTGTGCATGTGGGTAACACATGTAAATATAATATTAAGCATGTAGGTAAATAGTAAATTTTAATTTTGCATGGGTGGGACATGTGGTATAAGAGTCAAATACTATAAAAAGAGGGATTTGGGATGAGGGAAAATAAGTTTTGGACCCTGAAGCTTGATATTATTGAGAGTTTAGTAATTGAATGTGGGAGAGAGTGTGGATCCTTCTAAAGTTTGTGAGCTTCCATCTTTAATTATTTTACTAAATAATTTTATTGTATAAATATTGTAATAAAAGATAAATTCACTTTTGTATTTATCTTCTAATTCTTTTTGGATTTGAACTTGTTACCTCTTAAGAGGAAACACATGTTCTTAACCATTAGGCCCACTCAAGCTGTATAATTGTGATGAATACATATTAAATTTTTTATTAAAAATATTAAGTTATATGTATTCTTTATACATAAGTGAAAATATATATATACATACATACACACAACTTGAGTGGACCTATTAGTTAATAACATAGGTTTCCTCCTAAAAGATTATAAATTCAAATCCAAAAATGCAAAGATATGTAAACCTCAAAGTTGTTTTTCCCACTTTTTATCTTTTGACATATGCATCAATCATTCTCTACTCAAAACCAATCCTAAAAAATATAAATATTTATGCGCCTTCTGATTCTTGAGAGCTAACCTTGTATAATATTGGTTTTCTTTCGGTGCATTTATTTTAGCCTCAGTTCACTTGGGTCTGCTTTAGATCTGCTTTAATTTCTATACAACAGATTTTAGTTTAGGAAGATCCTTTTGGCTTTTATTTTATATTGATCTAATAATCTGAGTATGGATTCTTTCAGAGCCAGATTGGATAATTTCATTTTGACAGTGGCCATGTTAAAGATCATTGATTTCAAGGTAATAACGACAAGGTTATTGGTGTCATTGAAAAACTCTTCCCCAAATTATGATAGAGCATGAGATTGTAGGCAAGGCAGTGTTGCAGTATCAAGTATAGATATAATAATAGTAGGTAGTCGTCGCTTAGATTTCAATGATGTATATTTGAGTTGTAAATTATGTTGTATAGGGATGTGAATGTGTCACATTTCTGTTTATTTTGTTTAAACAATATCACTACTATCTGAGTATAATAATTGTGTTATCTATCTGAGTATAATAATTGTGTTATCTATGGTTCTTTCAATAATATGCAATATGTTACAATACGTTTTCTCTTAGTTACATCAACCTTAAAATAACATTTGATATAATTATTAGTTACAACAAACTTGAAATCGAATTTATCAATAGTGTGCAATATGTTTTCTCTTAGTTACATCAACCCTAAAATAAAATTCGATATAGTTATTACTTACAACAAACCTGAAATCGAATCTAATGTAGTTGTTAATTACAACAATCTGGAAATGAAAGGTGATATAGCTATTAGTTACAGGACAGATTACTAATCTCAACCTTGAAATATATGCAACAGATGTGGTATATTTCAATATAATAGATTCGGTACTCAAGCATATTCTTTGTTAGCATGTTCTTTGGTTGAATCAAACAATTCAATTTTTTTTTATAGCAGAATAATACACTTACTATATCTACATTATCTCCTATTTATAGAGTTTCTATACTTAGGTAATGTATTAAAGCTATATAGTTAATCTATTCCAATCATATAGTTTCATATAACTCCTTAACAGAAATAGGGTTAAAATTTAATACTAATATATTTGGTATTTGTAATTGAAATAATTCTTAAATTGTCTCATAATTTGGAGTTATTCAAGAAATGAAATTGGGGTTCTTAAAAGCTGAGAAAATAAATTTACACCATTAATGCTATATATTATTTATATTATTATTGTTTTATTTTTCATCTAAAACTAATCTCTAATTTCTATTAATATATAAACGGATAGTTATATAGCCACAACCCCTCTAACATAGGAAACCGGGCCTCCACTAGTGAAGGTCATCAAAATTACTAAAATTCTTTCGGTTGTTCTTCTTCCAAACAGCTGGAAAACAATATATACTCCTATAAGATTATGCCCACCTATACCAGCTATTTAAAAAAGGAGAACACGATACATTGCAAACCCATAAACCCACACTCGAAGTGGGAGGCGTTTCCACTATGGTCACATCCACTACCAATTCGATGTCATTATTTTCCTCACTTCCATGTTGCATATTGTCCACCCCAATAAAATGATCGTGAGTGCATGTTGAGCTAGTGGAGCCCACTTCCTTCTTACCCTAAGCTTCATCTTCCATGGATTTGGTGAGAGTGATTTTCACCCGAACGATTATGTTGTAGATAGCCTCAAATTTCCCCTCGAATATTTGAAAGGTATGGAGGATCTCCTTTTGGTTCTCTTTGAATTTTTTTAATTCCTGAGAAACCAATGTTTTAATTAGCGAGTACATTTTTGTAATTCAAAAATACTTGGTATCCTTGATCCTTGAGTAGATCAAGTTTTCGACCCAGTTCCTCGCTTCATCCAGGAGTTTTTTAACAAAGATATTCTTCCTCTTGGAAATAACTATAGCTTCCACCTCCTCGACCTCCTCCTTTTCCTTCTTTGAACACTTCTCTTGATAATCCCTTTCTTCTCTAGTTGTCACTTACTCTGCTCGAGTCCCATGCCCCTATACATTGAATGTGAAAGAAATGTCACCTGTTTTCCCCTTTCTACCCCTACCTTCCTCGTCTTTACCTACACCACAAACCGTCAACCTAGCCCACAACACACAAAATTCCAGACTACAAACCTTCTTTATCGCTTCAATCCCCCTATCTCTTGATAAGATCAAAGAGAAATATGATGAGTAGTCAAACTATATCTTACATCGGCCACCTCACCCAACTCTCCCCCCAGAGAAAATTTGCATCACCTAGACCCCGGAGAATTCCCCTCCCTGATAACTAGAACCCCACCATAGCTATGTCAGCTCCTCTCCTCCTCACATTGCCTAAATTGTTCAAGTGCAACATGATTTAAGTTCTTCCCCACCCCTCTCTCTCTCTTTCCCAATAATTGTATTCACCTGCCCCTAGGTCGATCCTTAAGTCCCAATCGCTCTGCATCATTTCCACACCCAACCCTTCCCACCAATTTTGAGATTGAAAATTCTCTCCCTCATTATCATGACCAATCATAAAAATCATATCACTCCCACTAATATCCAACAATGTTTCACAGTATTCCTTCCCTTCCTCATTTTGCTTCCCCATAATGTAATTAACTCTAAAAGATGGCATCACACTTGCTCTACTTTGGATCACCTCCCATGACCACCTGTGGAAAATGCAACCTTGGGGTATCAATCCCTTCCTCATTACTTCCTTGCAAGGTGGCGAATGGGATGCCACATGTGCATACACATCCCCACATGTATTCACCCCATCTCGATGTTTTATATTATTATTTTTATGCAGTATGTATATACTATATATTTATATACAACATATAGTATAATTATAATCTAATTTAAGGTCATGATCAAGCCAGATACCAAACTGGTGTATGAGACCCCCTTGTTCAACACTCTAGGACCATGAACCCATTATGTATTATGTCTTTTGTAATAATTTGATTATGTATAAATGGTGACTAATTAAAATTTGAATTTTCTTATTATGATAGATAACTATGGACATGAGAGGAAGGATAGGTAGAGATAGGATTACTATGGTTCAAGGTATGCATCCTCCACTGCCACCTATACCTATGGACTTTCCACCTAGGGAAGAAGAACGTGTTCACGAATATGAACACATTTCTACTAGAGAAGTAATGAATATGATGATTTTATTCAGAGAATGTCTAATACTTTGATGAACATATTAGAGATATAAGAAGGAGAAGTATCCACTCATGTTGAAGTATCTCAAAATCCTACTAGAAACCACATGCATAGAGAGCTAGAAAAAGTTTCTAGACTTTTGGGGATCCACGAATGGACAAGAAGTTGATGCCTAGTTAGAGAATATGGTTATGTGTTTTTCCTTGAGGGAATACACTCCTAACCTTAAGGTATGAATGGGAATCTTCCAACTGAAGGAAAGTGCCTTATTGTGGTGGAAGACACTTCTACCTATTATAGCCTTAATTTTCACCCTATAGGCCAGAGAGGAATCCATAAGAATATGTAAGCAAAAATGCACATTTTTTCTAATATTTTACCCTTTTGGAGATCCTTGTTGGACACATAGTAGACAACATGCAAGGATCCTCAATGGTCACTAGTATCCCAACAAGTGAGGATCTATAAAACTTCTAGATTTGGGGAGTTACAAGATGACATGGAAGAGATGAGTTGTATATTCATGTCAAGGGCCTAGGAACTCACATAATTCAAGTCTCTTATGGTCTCTAGAAGATCTAGAATCTCTCCCAAGCCTCCTCCAGAGAACTATGTAACAAAGGAAAGTCTTGGGCAAGAGGAGGAGAATTCAAGAGAAATGTTATGCTTCCCATTTGTAGAGGTGCTTGTTCCATCCATCAAAACCAGAAGTGAGAGAGCCTAGCCTAACCAAGAAGTTAAGGGAGGATCAATGAGCAAGGATTCAAAGGAGGAAGTATCATCACTAAGGTATATCTAATGCAATTTCTCTATCTTATCAATAGATCAATGGTTTTCCTCCATATCATTTGTGTTCAATTCATAAATGTTTAGATATGATTCATTCTATTATAGATCTGATTAGATTCAAACTAGATCTAGGATTTTAATCCCAAGTAGAGTGGTAGAGAGGTATTTTTTGTCTTTTGTGTACAGGGAGAAGGTTGTGGAACTCGAAGCTAGAGTTTCAGGTTTGCAACATCCAGGATATACAAAGGAAAACCTACATAAGAGGTATGTAATATCCACCAGTCGTTAGGTTAGAGATGAATCCATGTATTTGAATCTAGATATTGAGGAACCATGGAAGTATAAACCCTTTTCTATCTAGGATTACTAGGCTAATCCTATGGAGATTTTGTTGTGTATTCAGCAAGATCCCCATGAGATTTTGTCCCATAACACTACCACAATTAGCAATGGATATATCTGATGTTTCTTAGGATTTTTTTTAGGAGAGGTTTCGAGAACACCATTTTTCTGAAGACTCCATTGAGAGGAAATTGAACGAATTAAAATCATTAATTCATGGAAATAGATCAGTGCTAGAACATGATGCTAGCTTTATGGAATTATTGAGGTATGCACCACACTTAAACACTAAAAAGTTGTGAGTCAACAAGTTTGCTTTTGGACTGAACTACAATATTAGAGAAATGATGAGGAACATAATGCCCCATTCCAAACCCCTTAGATTTTATACAATTCCTTCATTGGGTATTTTCATGTCTTCTTTTTGGACTCTCTTCAAAAATTTCATCTCAAGATGGATCTCGGTCACTGAATTGGACCCTGATCTTTAAAAACCAATATATTAAAGTTTCTAAAAAATCCAAGCAGAAATGGCAAGTGACACTCACTGGTACTTTCGTAAAGATCCTTACTACAAATAAAACCCATACTTTTGTATCCCAATCTGAGTTATTCTTCCCCAGTTATGGCCAAAATAAGAAAATGGCTCCAAACTTGTTTTTTTTTTTTAAACATAGGCAACTCTTTGTATATGTACCATCCGCTGACATGGATGCTAATGTGGCACCATGAGTCCACATGGCACCCTGAGGGGATGACATGTTACCCCTCCAACCACCTGGTCTACCCCTTCATCCTCCTTCCTTCTTCCTTTATCCTTTATGCTTCAATGTATAAATAATAAAATATTATTAATTTGTGGACCCATCCGTACCAGCTAACACATGTCACCACCACAGTGGCCCATGCCACTAGTTGGTCCCATCTCCATCTTTATTTTCAACACGAAACCTTCCTGCACAATAGATATGTGGTGGAGAATGATCATAGCGATCAACAATCGAGGTTGATTTTCGGAGGTTTGAAGAACACGAGGGTTAACGATGCTCAAGATTCTAAAGCCACCATACCATCGATGGGACACATGGTAGTCCCACAATGATTTCAGGGTTTAAATTTTTTTTCCAAGACCACTTACCCAAACCAACAATACCACCAATGGTATCAGGTCGTCGCTCCATCTGTTGCCCCGCCAAAGTGGTCTACCACTTTTCCACTAGGGCCTGCCACCCTACCACCAAGTTACCACCATGGCCCTACCCCTGTGGCAATATGTTTCATCACTGTCATGTCACCCACCACATGGCTTCCTCGTGATCATGATGTCATCGTATAGAAAAATTCTCTAAATTTCCCAATATTCACTAAAACACATATTTTCAAGAAAACTCCCTTCTGGCCACCCAAGCACCCTTTGGCTCGACCTCTATGAAAATAACAGACTTTCAACCTACAAATTGGCCCATATGGCCCAAGTGCTGCAACTTGCTCTTTGATACCAATATGTGAGGCACCCATTGGACTGGGTACCTCTAAATTCACATTCTCGAACAAATTCCAATTTTTTTTATCATTATTTAATAATCAAGAAATATGCATGTCAAACCTAAACTAATGTAATATTCAAGAACATGCTAATTAGTTATAGTAAAATGCCCAATGCATATAACAACAACAAACCTATTATAAAATCAACATAGAGATAATTAATACACAACAGAATCTAAAATACATAGAAAACACAATGAGCACTTATCTTTAAATAAGCCATTCACCAACTAGCTGCAAATGTTGGACATTCCACCCAACCATCAACATTTTTGTTCTATCTCTCTCAACAAAAATTCACCCTCGAGCTAGGGCTATGAATCCACGAGGATAGGTCCTAGGTTGACTCTAAAACACACAACAATTATATAACAATCTCTCAAAGTTTCCTCAACCACAAAACAATCCTAGTTTACCATCTCTCTTTCCCCCTCAGCCTGCAAAATCCAAAGAAATGAAACGCCTTCACTACCATTCAGTCCCTTAGGTTTTTCCACTTCTTTTCTAGAGCTCCAATGCTACTATCCACGAAATCTCAATGCTTGAAACTCCAAGGATTTTTAGTTGTGGACAGTTATTTCATAACTTCCATCTTTCTCATGCACACAAGCATCCATTCCTTTCTAGAATAATCAATATCTTCTTGCATCCAACAAGTAATGGCTCTTTTCCCCATCAATTTGTTTTCCATGCCCCAAAAACTTAGAGCCAGAGTGATGAAGAATGAATGAGGAAAGAGTAATAATGAGGGGCGAACCAAAATGAGTGTGTAACCTCTAAACAACCCAAAAGTAGGGTTTGAATAAATACATACAATTAAGCACTGCATGACCTCCCCAAGAATCTCATGTAACCACTTTTCCTAACTAAATCCAAGATGGGTGAATATAATCTAATAAAAATACTTATGCCCATTATCCCCCTCTCTCATGGAATCATAGCCCCCTATCTCTATCCTTGTTTGTCTTGCAGCCAATGATGTATTATGTTATTAAAAATATTCCAAGTATTATATTTGCTAGGCTCTCTGACCTCTTCAACTTTACATGCACTCTAGCCTTTCATCTAATAAACAAAAATTCATCATTAATCCGATGACTCAAAACCGGGGTATTACAATTGATCCCTACAACTTTACAAAAATGCCCCAAGAAAACCTACTCTAATACACATATGATCTGTAAGCTGCCATGGATATTCCACTGGACAATTCTTCACAATAGATCTAATGAAATACTAAAATATTTACTATGAAGGTTAATTTCCTTTAGATCTTAAACTCTTTGATCAACGATTTTCTGCTTAAAATGTATGAAATAGTTCAAATGAGAAAAATAGAGAGCATAAATAAATACACACACACCATCCACAAATAAGCACAACATATAACCTCAGAAACCTAATACAACAGATTCCCCAGCTAGAAGGTGATGACGCTTTGCTCTCCTTTCTTCAAATGAAAATACAAAGAAAGAGACACTCTTTGTGGAGTTTCCTTTGATATTGTGGCATGTATGGATGCTACATAATATCTCCTCCTCTGTTATGCTCACAAAATACCACTCTCAACTATTATTTTCAACTATGGAACATGATACAATGTAAAAGAATGAAACTCGTTCTCCTCTTAGTGGCCCAGTATTTAACATATCCCAATAGCCATCTAGGGGTAGAGTATTGAATTCCTCAACTCTCAATTGTGATAAAGTTTTGGACCTTCTAGAATCTTCTTGAAAGTTCACACATGGGTATCCCCATATACATGAGTAATGGGGATTGATGTATCATCCTCTCGTACCATGGTGGTCAACATAATAGGTCAATTTGCAGGAGGCATAACTTTTTCATATAGTTCCAATTGACATGATTTTCGCACCATTGGAAAGGTATCGATGTGTAGAATAGTGTCACAAGGTCCAAGATATAGCCGGGAAAGTTTTGACCCATAAAAATGTTGTTTGATGCCTCAAAATGGCTATAGAAGGTTTCAAACCCCAATTTTCCAAAATGGGACCTGTTGTTAAAATGACCCAGTAAGTTGATTCCCCCAATTGTTTCCACTCTCAAAGCATCAATATAGATGAAAAATAATACAATGATCCAATTTGGATCAGAAAATGTCTTGAAGAAAGGCTACTTAAGAAGTTTTCCCAATTGAATTCCACCCAAGTCATGGATATCCCCCCATGGGAAATTCATCTTGATTTTCAATTAGTTTTGACAAAGCATAAACATGTCTTTGAAACACCTCGTGTATTACCTCCTTCATGTGGTGAGCATGATCATGGTAACCCAATTATTCTTGGTATTCAACCACCCAATTTGTGTCATTATCGACATCCTTTTTCACAAAAAAATGAAATTGGAAATATCATTGAGGAACTATTGGAGGTTACTATGATACATCCCAGTGCTATCCATTATGTTCCCCTAGTATTCATGGTATTAAAGAAATACAGAAACTAGCCCATGTTCCCCAAATTGCTTGTTCTTACTAAGTTGATAGCTAAAGACAAATTTCCCATACTGGTCATTGATGACCTCTTGGATGACTTCATGTTTCCCAATTATTCGTCAAATTGTACCTTCTCTTTGGTTATCACCAAATTTGGATGAGGGAAGTAGAAATTCCTAAGGTTTCCTTTTGCATACATGAAAGATATTATGAGTTTTAGTGATTCCTTTTAATATTTTTATTTCCTCATCCACATTTTAGAGCCTTGAACAAGCTTATTCAACCTTTCTTGCATAAATTTACACTTTATTATTTGATGATGTATTGATTTATATAAAGTCCTAGAACATAGTTACCAACTTAATGAGAACTGTGACCTCAAAACGAGAACTCTAGCCCTTAAAACCCATATTTTTTCATAAAAAACATGAAAATCAACCCTCAAATCAAGAAGTGGTACTATCGGTAGCACCATTTTTGTAACCGGGTCAAAATTACAATCTTTTTCAACCATGGGCTTAAATTATCAAACAGTTTCTCAAACAAACTTTAAAATCAACCCCCAAATAAAAAAGTGGTGCTACCGGTAGCACCAGTTTTTGTAATCGGGTTAAAATTACAATTTTTTTAAGCATGGGCTTAAACAATAAAATGGTTGCTCAAAAATACTCTAAAATCAACCCCCAAATCAAAACGTGGTGCTATTGATAGCACCAATTTTTCTGACTGAGTCAAAATTACAATTTTTTTCAAGCATGGCCTTAAAACATAAAATAGTTGCTTGGAAAAACCTTAAAATCAACACCTAAATAAAAACATGATGCTACCTAAAGCAAAATATTTTTTCTAAACGTTAAAATTACAACTAATTACGACCTAATTCAAAGTGTGGCCTTGACAACAAATCCCTACACAAATAAAAAACCCAAAATTGGATCCTAAATGATCACTTGAAAATTTATTTACTAACTTTTTTTTTCTTAAATTTACATTCAAAAATAAATAAAGAGCAAAAAGGAAATCTTCACAAACATATATTTTTTAATGAATAAAAAACAATAATTTAAAACAAAAATACATTTTTTTATTAAAAAAAAAAAATACATTCAAACTTAATTGGAAAAAAATAAAAATAAAAAATAGACTCAAAAAAAACAAAATTCAATAAAATATTAAAAAAAACTTCTAAAATAAAACCTATTTGATAAAATTAAATTAAAACACCTTAAAAAATAAAAAAATTTCATAAATATATAAAACAAATATATTTTATATATATTAAAACATATATAATACATGTTTTAATATATATATTAAAACCGTCATCATCATATTAAAACATATATGATATATGTTTTATATATATTAATACATATATGATATATGTTTTATATATATATTAGAACATATATTTTATATGTTAGTCCCCGAGGTGTAGGACAGTCGGTGATGGAGTGTGTTGTTAAGCCACTCCGTGATGTTAAAGTCACCGATTCTAAACCTGCGGGGACAAAAAATCCAACCATGTTAAGGGTTGGTATGGCTCAGGTCGGATGCAATCCCTGGGTGATTTTGATGACTTAGATGCCTCTAAGTCGCGGTTTCTCAAGACACAGGTTAATCGCGTAGCCAACAGGTCCCGCACAAATTAACAAACAAAAAAAAAAACATATA
>JASDQU010737348.1:179693-195441 GCA_032191745.1 Picea mariana | reverse complement strand
GTTCTCGATCATTTCAGTACTGAAGAAGGAATAGACTTGGAGAATGTTCATTGACTATAGATCCCTAAACCATATCACTCCCAAGAATCTGTACCATTTACCTCAAATTGATGACTTGTTATATTTGTTGTAGTATGCAAGGTACTTCACAAAGTTGGATTTGAAATCATGATATCATCAAGTTTGGATCAAGGAAAAAGCCACTTGGAAGAACACCTTCAACATGAAGGAAGAATTATTTTTCATAGTTTACTTGTATGACATTTTGATCTTTATTTTACTTGGGAGGAGCATGTTGAACATCTGAAGCATGTATACAAGACATTAAGGAAACATCACATGCTCGCAAACATAAAGAAGTTTGAGTTTGTTAAGCAATCCTTGGTGTCCTTGGGACATATGATTGGAGGAGGTGAAATAAACATTGATCCTGCAAGGATAAAAGTCATCCTTAAGTGGCCCACTCCTAATAATGTCAAAGAATTTAGGAGTTTTTCTAGAGCATCCCATATTTAAGAAAATTCTTAGCATCATTTTCGATTGCGACAACACCACTTATTGATATTAGCTAGTGGTAAGAGTTTCTAGTGGGGTAGGAATCAACAAAAACCTTTGAAGAAACGAAGTAAAATATTAGTCAAGCCTTAGTCCTAGCATTACCTAACTTATAGAAGTAATTTGAGGTAGAAATTGATGCTAGTGGATATGTTATGGGAGCATTGTTAATGTAAGAAGGGAGGCCAATTTGCTATCATTCATGCCTATTCCATGGAGCAGTACTTAACTATAAAACATATGACAAGGAATTTTATGCCTTGTTTAAGCAGTGAAGATGTGGAAGCATTATCTATTTGGTGAGGACTAATCACTAGCCTCTACAATACTTGCAGTCTCAAAGTAAGATCCAACAAGCAAGGCACTATAAATGGATGGGATTATATATGGGAGCCATTATGCCCATTGTACAATTCTTTGTGTGTGTGTGTGTGTGTGTTTGCATGCACGCGCGCGCACGCATGTGGAAAGCTCCTTTAAACACCAATAAGTTTGTCAGATTAAACCAATAAATTAAGTGGTCATGAAGGGTATCTCTCCTTAAAGAAAAACTTAACTTTAGCAATCAATTTCCATCTCTACCAAATAAAACATTTCTAACAACAAATATTTCCTTTCTCATAGATAAAGCATCACTTCTAATCACAATTATTAGTATATTTTTTTCCAATGAACTATGCGATCATTTTCCAATCAACAAATTTATTTTATTAGTGAGCTTATTCCAAAGCCAATAAGTCTACAAATGTAGGAATAACACTAACCATAGTGATTGAGTTGGGTTTTATGCCCATGATAGATTGCATTTTGTTGAAGAATGTCAAGGCTTCATGGGGGAGGCCAACCAGTTAATAACCAACAATGATTGCATTCCATGACCTAACATAGTTGGATTCAAATCAAATTATTATTACATTACCATGGATCTACTTACCTTATTCTAGAGCCAATAAATATGCACATGTAGGTAGAATACTAGCCATGAAGATTCGGTTGGCTTTATGTCCATGAATTACATTTCGTTGAAGAATGGAAAGGCTTCATGAAGACCCAACATCTCCCAACATCTTGTTCAAGCAATGATTGCATTCCATGACCCAACATCTCATTTATGCATTGTTTTAAATAATTTGTGGCCAATGCTAACATCCCCACATTTGGAATGCATGTCTACAAATGCAATTCCCGTGACGACATCATATTCAAATGCACTTCTCCACAACCAATAATGATTGCATTCCATTTCTACAATACCAATGGCCACAACAAAATTACATTAAAATCCAGTTCTTATTGCATAACGATGGATATCCTTACCTTGTTCCAAAGCCATAACTATACACATGCAAACACAACACTAACCACAGTGTTTGAGATGGGTTTTATGCCAAGGATAACTTTCATTTCATTGAAGAATGTTAAGGCTTCATGACAAAGGCCAATTTGTAAATAACCAACAATTAATACATTCCATGACCCAACTTCATTAGGTTCAAATCCAATTCTTATCGCATGACCATGGATCGGCTTAAGTTGTTCCAAAACCAATAAATATGTACATGTAGGTAAAACACTAACCACGATGATATAGTTGGGTTTTATGCCCATGAATTACATTTTGTCGAAGAATATCAAGGCTTGATAGGGACCCAACATATCCCAATATCTTATTTAAGAAACGATATCATTCCATGACCTAACATCTCATTTATGCTATATTTTAAACAATTGGTGGCCAATACTAACATCCCCACATTTGGCATACATGTCTACAAATGCAATGTCCGTGACATCATCATATTCAAATTCACTTCTTCAAACCACAAAATCCCAACTCAATATGAAGAACCATGTACACGTTAGAGACAACATAACGTGGAGTTGTAGATGACATCCTAGTTGTAACAAGCATTCAAAGAATCACTTATGTATGTTTGGATACAATATAGTATTTCATTGAACCAACAACATAAGATTTACCAAAAGAATTATATCACCTATAGGTTTAATGGTTACACATAAAACTTCATGAAAATCAAATTTGTTGGATGTTTCAAAGCCTTGAAAGATCCAAGGAATGCCTTCTTCTTATTCATCCTTTGAAATGACATCTCCTTATAGGAATACAATCCTTTGTTACTATGTTTGTTACATGTTGGAGCACACTATTTTGGGAGCAAAGTTCGAGGAATATGGAAGAGTACAACAAACGAGGCAGGTGGCTAAGGAATGGACCAAAGAAGCAGCGTGCGCCGAGAATCAAGGAAAATCAGTGTGAGGAAAAGAAGAGTCAAAGTAAGAAACGATTGGATTGAAGATCAACCGCACGCAGGAGGAAAGTGGACAAACCTAATCCACTAGGGTTGGGGTTTTGGTAATCAATGTAAAGGGTTTTTACCCATTTTGGTAGTATAATAGGCATTGTAAGATCTGAGGAGATCACCTTTTGAGCATGTTTTGGGAGTATCTTTGAGAACCTTTTTGAGTTTTGAGTCGTAGTTAGTAGTTTTGGGTTGAGAGCTATGGAGCTCATACTGAGTCAGATGAATTGTAACTGAGGGTCAAGTCGCGAGTTGTGGAGCTTGGTGCGACACTGGTCAACCTCACATATACTTGTATATTTCTGATGTAATGCGCACAACGAAGAGACCTAAAGATGAATAAAGAAGCATAGAATGCCAAATCTTTGTGGACGTAGCCCAGGGGGGTAAACTAAGGTAAAATATTGTGTCAATGTGTGGAAAGTTGATATTATGTTTTTTATGTTGAATGAATGAATGAATAGATGAATATGTTAGAGTTAATTTACAACGCACACTAGCTTAGTTAGGCAAAATCTGTTAGACATGGGAAGCTATGGGGGAACCTACACTAGGATATTCACCTATTTAGTTGAAGCTAGAAAATCAACATAGAGTGGTGCTAATTGGTAGATTGAAGGGGATACCAATAGATATAGATGGTGTGTGCACTATGGTATACTTTGAAGTGATTGATATCGCAGACAACACTCAAACTTATCCAACACTGTTGGGACTGGATTAGGCGTTTGATAATCAAGCTATTATCAATGTGAATACCAAGAAGATGATATTTGAGTGGGGAGAGTACAAAGTTATAGCACCCTTAGATCCCTCAGAAGGTGGAAGATACATTGAACCTGTGACATAAAACTTCATTTCAGATGAGGTAAATCCGTTTTATAGAACTATAGCGTGCGCAAAAGATTATATTAACCCCACTGCAGATGGAATGATGAGCTCGAGAAGCATTAGTCTGTGTGCTTCAATCTCTGGCATAGGACTCGAGAACTGACAACAGTATTTTCATGATCTATTTACCAAAATATGTGCCAAAATGACATGCGCATTGAGATGGATTGGTTCAGAGGTAAGAGAACCTCCTACTTTTCATGGTCAGAATAATTTGGAAGAATTTTTAAGGAATTTTGAGCTAGATGCTATGGAAAATCAGAGATTATTAGTGTTAGATATGGCATTGAAAGCAACACCTGCACATTGGTGGGGTGCACGTAAAGAGAATATTAAGAACTGGTATCAATGCAAGAGGTTACTTGATCTGAAAATGATATTTTAAAGACTATGGTTAAGTTTATGCATGAGTTGATTTACCACTTAGGAATTAAAGAGAAGAATAAGATTTAATGAAAGAATATTGCAGCCATCATAAAGAATGCAAAACAGAAAATAAGAACTAAGAACATCAAACCATAATGCCAATATTGTTAACAGAGTTCGACAAAGTTGCCTACGTCTCTGGGCCTTTGTCTCAGTGGGGGAGGTTTTCTTATTAATCGTCAATACTTCAAAAATACATCAGAAGTACATCAAATGGATTACAAACTGGTCTGGCTATTTTCTTCTTGACCTCAAGAATCCAACACAACTGACGACACTGAAAAAGGATGAGCATAGCTCCCAGAAATGGACTCCAAAGTTCGCTTCATCAATGGCTTCCTTACATAAAAATGGCTTAAGCTTCATAAATCCTTCCTCAATTATGTTGTTCTGAACCTCCTTGGATTGTTAAAAATAGCTGGTTTATATATATTTTGAGTTGGGGATCCTATCCCAACTTCCTCCCAAGATCTGGCTCCAGATCCTCACTTTTTGGGCCTAAATCCATAAAAATCAGGCTATTAATAAAAAAAAAATTCCAATTTCTACAGTAAAAAAACCCACATTGGGAAAAAACATGTGTGCGCGCCCCCTAGTCCTTGTGCACTTGGTCATATGAGCGCCCATGTGGCCAGGAGCTAAACCCAGGTGTCATTTCACACCCCTTTAGAACTCTGCATCTGGTCGTATGGGAATGCCATGTGGCCTCGGGCTCTAGCTTTCAGCGACCGGTCTTCACTCCTGGTCCAGTGCCTTGGTTAGCAGGCTAGCCCTGTCGACCGAGCACTTAACCCCCCAAATCTCGCCATATCAACTTCAAATATAATATTTTTCACATGGTATAACAAGAAACACCACAACCCGACCAGTCTGTCGGTTGGACTGTAGTCATTGCATGGGAATAGGTCGGGTGGTCGAATCCTACAAAGTGCAACAAATTTTTGACTTGGCCCTCATTGGCCTCATTCGAGGTGCCACGTGGTGCCTTGTGATTGGGCCATGTGTCGGCTCTGGATTGGACCATACCAAACCAATTAGCGCATAGTCACCCTTCCAGTTAGTGTCGTACGCCACACGTCTTGCCCATAACCTGTCATGTCACTGCCATGTGTCATTCGTGCCCTGCCACATGTCATATTGCCACTGAGCCATGTTATCATCCGTACAATCCACATTTATGCCACATCAGCACCCGAAAATGCCAAAACTGCCTGACACTTGTCACGCACTAGTGCTGCCACGTCAGCAATACGGGTTGTTGATTGTTGACTTTGATTTTTTTTTTTGCATGTTTGGGAAAAAGTTCAGATCGCTATAACTTCACCATATGGTGTCCATTTTTGAAAAAAAACACACTGCCTAAATCGACACGACGATCCCTATGCGATGGCGTTGGTTTCGTCTAATTCCAAGAACTTTGAAATTTTGGCCTTCCTAAATCCATTTTGGATCATTACTGCGCATTAGATTTGGTGCAGAGCAGGAGAATAAATATTTGGAGAAGTATGATGGGATTGGATAACCCAACGAACATATAGACAGGTGCGTGGTTCAATGGAGATTGGTCCCACCAGAGGAATGCCACATCATTTTATTCATACACTAGAATGAATCTTGAGGAACTGGTACACAAAGATGGAATTGCGCAAAGGAACTGCAAATTGGGAGGAAATACAACATAATTTCTTCATTACATTTCAATTTGAGCATGAGAACCCAATGGTGGACACAACACTGAAGGTAGTAAGAGATAGGATATTTGAAGAGCCAGAATTTGAGATTTTCATAGCATATCATAATCAAAATAGACATACAGTCAGACAATTGTTGCATTGTTATCATGTTACAAAAGATGATCCAACAAAAGAAAACCCGTGTGATATCAACATCACAGAAGTAGAAGGATACAGATAAGTAGAAGGACCATAGTTAGAATCAAGAGAATATGTTGCACCACTGAAGATCAAGAAGGTTAATATTGGAACATAGGAGAGTCTGAAGATTGCAAGCATTGGTGATTATTGGGACAACCAGACAATGGAAAGCATAATAGAGTGATTGCGCAAGTATAGTGACTTATTTCCAACAAAATATTCAAAGATGAAAGGAGTAGCAGGGGAACTTGGAGAGATGAAGATCCCTCTAAGACCAGATGCCAGACCAATCAAACAGAGACCTTATAGGCAAAATCTAGTGTACAAACAAAAAGTTAAAGTAGAGATTGGCAAGATGTTAGAGGCTGGTATAATAGAACTTGTTGAAGAATCAGAGTCGATTATCCCTATGGTAGACTAGGAGAAGAAGCAAGGGGGAATCAGGATCTATGTTAACTTGAGGAAG
The DNA here is from genome assembly GCA_032191745.1 of Picea mariana. Classification (NCBI taxonomy): domain Eukaryota; kingdom Viridiplantae; phylum Streptophyta; class Pinopsida; order Pinales; family Pinaceae; genus Picea; species Picea mariana. The sequence continues at coordinate 188,908 of JASDQU010737348.1, read as the reverse complement.
CTAAATGTTGTATGTTTGCATGATCCCTTCTCTACTCCATTTACAGATGAAGTATTGGATAATGTAGGAGGTCAAGAAGCATATTCATGTATTGATGGGTTTTTAGGGTATCACCATATCAGAATAGCACCAAAGGATAGACACAAGACTACATTTACTACAAAATGGGGGTCATATCAGTACACAATGATGCATTTTGGATTGAAGAATGTACCTACAATTTTTTCAAGAGTAGTAGTAGCTACCTTCAAGGATTTTATTCATAAGTTTTTGGAAGTTTATTTAGATGATTGGGCATTATTTAGTTTACTGAATGATCATGTTGAAGTGTTAAGATTGATGTTAGATAGGTGTAGTCAATGTCAGATTTCATTGAACATTAAGAAATGCATATGGTGTAGACAGTGTCAGATTTCATTGAACATTAATAAAGTGCATGTGGTGTGTAAACAGGGTCTGTTGGTTGATCCTACAGAAATTCTTGTCATTGTTAACTTACCACCGCCTAAGTCAGTGTGCCAGTTAAAATCTACACTTGGTGATACAGGTTACTACAAGAAGTTTATAAGGGGATATGCACAAATTGTCATGCCCATGGAGAAATTGTTGAAGAAGGATATCAAATTTCAGTGGAATGATGAGTGCCAACAAAGTTTAGATATCTTGAAGGAGAAAATGGTGACTACGCCAATTTTAGTGTTTCCAGACTGGTCCAAAGAGTTTCATGTGCATGTGGATGCATCTTCAATAGCACTTGGAGCAGTACTTACACAACTAGGAGAAGGTGATATAGACCGCCCTATAGCATTTGCAAGCAGGAAGGTTTCAGAATAAGTGTAGAACTACAATACAACAGAAAGAGAAGGTTTGTCTATGGTTTATGCATTGCAGAAGTTTAGACATTATTTGTTACGTCAACACTTTAAGATGTTTACATATCACTCTGGTCTCAGATATTTGGTCAATAAACCAGTGTTGGGGGGAAGAATATGCAGATGGTTGCTATTATTTCAGAAGTTTTATTTTGAAGTAACTGTAATACCTAGAAGATTAAATGCAGGGCCAGTTCATCTATCAAGGATAACTAATGGAGAGGAACCAAGTAGTTCAGAAGACAATTTTCCTAATGCACAACTCTTCTTAGTACATATTGTTGATGACTATTTTGCTGACATTATTGAGTTTTTGAGTACATGATTTGCCCCAAAAGAATTTAATACTGGGAAGAAGAAGAATTTGGTGGTCAGAGTTGCAAACTACCAACTTATTGCAAGTCATTTGTATAAACTAGGTTCAAATAACATTTTGAGGAGATGTGTTATGGAGCATGAATGACCTATCATTTTGGCAGAAGCACATGAAGGAATAGTTGGAGGACATTATGCATGGAAGGCTATTGCGCAGAAGATATTGTGCACAGTTTTATGGTGGCCAACAATGCATAAGGATGAAAAGGAGTATGGCTAGAATTGTGATGTCTGTCAGAGGGTTGGAAAACCATCCATGAGGGATGAGATGCCATTGAGACCTCAGGTAACTTTGAAAGTGTTTGACAAGTGGGTAGTATATTTTGTAGGCCCAATTAATCCACCAACTAGAAGATCAGGAGTAAGGTATATCATTACAGGGACATAATATTTAACCAGATGGGTTGAAGTAGAAGCAGTGAAAGATTGCAATGCATAAACTACAATGCACTTCCTGTTTGAACAAGTAGTTACAAGATTTGGATGCCCTAGAATTCTAATGAGTGACCAAGGGACTCGTTTTATCAATATTACTATCCAAGCAATGACTGCAGAATTTGAGATACATCATCAAAAGAGTACTCCTTACCATCCTCGGGTTAATGGAACAGTGGAAGCATTTAATAAGATATTGGAGAATTCATTGACTAAGATTTGTAATGTAAATAAGGATGATTGGGACTTGAAGATACCAGCAGTGTTATGGGCTTATAGAACTACATGCAATATGCTAACAGGAAGACACCTTTAAGGTTAGTGTATGGATAGGAAGCAATGGTTCCCTTGGAGTATTTGATACCTAGTCTGCACATTGCAGCTATTACAAACATGATAGAAAGAGGCACAGTATAGAAGAAATTGGCTCAACTCATCAAATTGGAAGAAGACATGACTATAGTCGGTTTCCATCAAGAGGTACAGAAAGCAAAGGGAAAAGCTTGACATGACAGAAATATTAAGAAGAAGAACTTTAAGGAAGGAGATCCGGTTCTCCTCTATGACAGTAAATATTTGCAGCACCCGGTGAAGTTTAGGATGCATTGGCTAAGACCTTTTGAGATCAAGTATGTCACAAATGGAGGTGTTGTGCAGCTACATGATTTAGTAGGAAAGGAGATTCAAGGTTTGGTGAATGGTAGTCGAATGAAACTGTATAGGGACAATCTACTTGCCAACCCTCAGTAATTGCAGTGCAAAAGTTGGACTTGTACATATTGTATATAGTAGGAATTAAAAGAGAAAAAGAGAAGAAAAAAGTGGAAAAACGAGAAAAATCCAAAAAGAAGTAGTTAGATGGATACACAGTATACATACAATTAAAGGATACAACATGCAATAGAAGCTAGAAGGAGGTATAACAGAACCTGAAGACACCACGTGACAAAAAAAGTGAACACAATGCGTTGGGACGGAAAATGATCGGAAAGAAAAAATCAGTGACCAAGAAAGTAAGGTGCATTTATGACAGAGTTTATAAAATGGGAAGAGCACGGAAAGGTAAACACTTATTGTGATTTTGAGCAAACATGAGTAAAGGAGAGAACAAGGTGTGATTGTGTGAGAAGTTGTGAATAATCTAGCCTAGATTTACATCAAGTTTTACCTGAGCTAGAACAATGACACCACCGAAGTTCAGAGCACCCAACTAGTTCGCAAGAAGGACAAGAAGTGCCAACAAATCGACAGAGGATGTGACCATGGTGGAAGATGTGGATGAGATCCCATTGATAGAGAGTGAGTCGGTTAGTCCGACGTTGGTTGAGGAGAAAAACCCGGATGTTACATACCCACCATGGAAAAAATAAAATTTTCACTCTTCTTCAAGGGATAGATCCCCGAATTCCTACGGGGGCCTAGTGCAGGCTATCTCTTCCCTTATCCACCTCCATGTGATCATTGGTTATGACCACAGGCCAAGCCAAGAGGCGCCTTTTGCATTTCGTGACTCAACGATGTAAGAGAGTCAAGTCTTTCGACTCTTCAAACCCCGAAACCCGAAATCTTACCTTCGATGAAATCGATGGCTGAAAATCTCCCCCTGATCTGACGGTCCTGGCCGTATCGGGATTTCGGTAACCAGGAATTTGAAATGCAGTGACCCAAACCATTGGTCACTCCAATCCCCGAACTCCGATATGCGAGTTCTCGTATGAGATCCAACGATCCTCAATGATTAGGATCCAACGATGCAGATCTTTTCGGAGTTTTGTGAACCGGGAGTTCACAATGCAGCGACTCCAAATCTCTTGTCACTCCAATCCTCAAATTTCGATATGGGATTTCATGTATGAGATCAACAACCCTCGTTGATCTAGATCTGACGGTCTCTATCCCTCCTGAGCTTAAGGGTGTTGAAAGACACTTAGTCTTAATCGTGCGTCGGGGTTTCATATACCAGGATTTTGCGACTTACGAAGACGAAGGGTCTTGCCCTCTAGTTTCCCGGATGCCGAAACACCAAAACTTATTAACGCTAAACCAACTCATCCATAGAGCGCATCAGGGTTTTGTATACCAGGATTTCATGACTTGCGAAGACGAGGGGTCTTGCCCTCTGGTTTCTTAGGTGCCGAAACATCGATCGACAACCACGTGTCCTGTGTTGATGGATGGTTCCGAATACTTCGAGACTTTCAGGACTTCGTCAAGTCCACTCTCCTGCCTATGCAAGGGTTAAGATCGATGGTCAATAGAGCTCTGACAGGTCCTTGGATCTACGGTCCTGGTTCCCATCGCTACTTGCGAAGGCTGAAGGGGTCGAGGTATTAACGCCTTCATTCCTTCCTCCAATCTAACAGTCAGGACATACCTCAGATCCTTTGAAAGGATCTCGTCCATTCATTTAGCAAACGAAAGGGTACTCTCTTTTGGTATTTGAAACTCACTATCCTTCCTGAGCTTCGTCAGCTATGGAGGACTTGAGAGCTTTGCGCTCTTTCTCCTAGACTTGACTCTTAGAAGAGTCTTCAGCACAACTATTGCGTTTCTTCATCAAGGGGTTCTGGGGTTCTATTTGATCGCAGAGAGCCTATGCATATCTGCACTACCTCTCATGAGCTTAACAAACTCCATCCTCCAAGGGAGTCAGAATGACTAGGTGAGTAAACCATCGTCCATGCAACTACGCCTAATGTCAATGAGCTCACAGTTCATGGCTCTAGCTTAAGACACACAAAACTCAAGAGTTTATGAGAACAAGTCATGTCTGAACCATATAATTCCTTACTTGCCTAATTATACAATCACACATAAATATAAGGGATACAGTATATCCATTAAGCATTCATTCACATTCCTGAAGGCATACGCAGTATAACCAATTCATACACAGTTACGGCTAAATTACATAGGGTAGGAAATCGCTTATCTATTACAGGTTTCCGCCAACCATCTGACTGTGGGTGTTCATCCTTCCACCCGACCATAGGCCCAGAGGCATTCATTCTTATCACTCTGGCCACCCCCATGCCAAGACATGATATCACTGGGGAATTCTCACACTTCTCGAGGGTTCTTCCTTCGTTTCCGCTTCTGTTTGGGTGTTGTTCTCTGTAACTCGGAGATTTCTCTCTCGGTTATGCCCTCGACGAGGTTTCTCAGATGCTCCTCGGCATCAAGCTCGCGGCCTTCCGTTCGTGACTCACTGGAGAGCTCCGTGCATCTCCCTTGTGAGCTTATGCTCTCTTCTTTTTTTTTGTCTGGTGTCTCTCCCGTGTAAAGGTTTTTGCCGACCTATCCTGTTCCTTCTGTCATAAGGAAGCTTAGGTCTGCAGGTCACTGCGGTACTTCGGGCTGATAGCCCATGTTTCCATTTATGGGGGTGGTTGATTGTTCAACCACCAGTCCTTTCTTCATCAACTAATATATTTCCTTGGGATCCGAAGGAGGTTGTCATCCTCATCAAGGGAAATTTGGGGTTATTTGTTATAATGAACCCTCTCTTATAGTTTTCAAATTCTTCCTCTAGTGATATCATGGCCAGTACTTTCAAGGCTTCACCCCCACAGTCAATCATTGGCAACTCAAACAATAATACATTTACATTGTCCTCATGCATTAGCATGGTAATTCCTATTTTATGATTAATTACAAATTGGGGGAAACAGGGTGTTACAATTCCCCCCCCCTTAAAGGAACATCGTCCTCGGTGTTCTTTCTCAAAAACACCTGTCATGCCTTTCTCATTCAGCCACTTAAGAAGTCTTGACCTTCGTCCTCGGTCAGGTCTGCTTTCAGGATCTTAGTCTTTGTCAGCTGCCTTCAATAATTCTTGGACAACAAACACATTAATCACACTTTTGTGTGAAAACATCTTACTGTTGTTCAAAATTCAAAAGGAAATTCTCACACTTCTTAGCACAATACTTATTTGTGCAGTTTGTGGATCTGTATCCACATGGTAGTTTTGCTATCCATGCTCATCGCTTTCCTTGACGTACCCATTGGGTGCATGATTCCAATTCAATAGTTCACAAGAGCTATCATGATTTCATCTTCCTTTCCAAGGTTTTTCCACATGGGAAACTACCCATTGTGTGCATGATCCCAATAGTTTACAAGAATTATTAAGGTCTCCTCTTCCTTGCATTCACTCACCCTCCAAGCCTAGGCTCAGGCATCCCCTTCATTGTTATATAGTCCCTCGGGCGATCCATCTTGCCCTGCCAAGGTTTTCTCACACAGGAAAATTTTAGAGACTCTATCGAGTCTTACAGTCGAGGCGTCCCTCAGACTTGCTCTGTCGAGGCGTACCTCTAGCTTGTGTTACCTCAACACAATAATTTTCAGGCGATCATGGCTTATCACGGGGTTTTCATGGCTCAGTAGTAGCCATGTTCATCATCTTCAACTTTGACAGCCCTCATCTGTCCTTTCTGGACATGTCTTTTCTTCTCACCTGTATCACAAGTATACAAAATTCATGAGACATCATTATAAATTCTAACTTTCAGAATTTTATTGCAAATCAGTCACCCACAGATTTTCCAATCTCATGATTTGTTTTCATATTTGTTCCACACAGGAACCAGATTCATAATTATGGGACTTTCCTTCCCACAACGGTTTGGCTCAACAGGTAATTGGCCTTCCTTATGAGCTTACAATGCTGCCATATCCAAGACCCCTTTGCTTCCTGCACTTTCAACTTCAATCGTCCCAACAACTTGTTAGTTTTTCCATGCATATACATTTTATTGCACCTTTACAACATCGTCACAACAATTTTAGAATTGTGCATACTTAACAATTAAATTACTTTCTCAAAAAGGAAATACCATTCCTTGCAATTTGGCTCAGCAGGCAATCGGTATTCCTTATGGACTTACAACACTGCCATATCCAAGACCCTTTCCTCCTTGCAATTTCATTCTTTACACAACCAAACAATTGTTAGTTTTTCGTGTACATTACCTTTTTCGAACATCAAGTATACTAACAGTCCAGGTCATTTCATCTATTCAAGGATTCAAAGCGAAAGGATACATCATCCCTTACCTATGCATCATTCCAGCCTACCAAATTTTCAAAATGTGATTCATATATCAATTGATTATAATGAATGCGCCAACATTTGTGGCCACATTCATACCCAATGCACCCTTGCATTGATTTCAAGTTTGTCACACTTTATGGCAGGTTCTTGGCCATGGTGTGTTGGAACCTCACCAACCTCTCCACCACTGGCCTATTTGTTTTCATTCATTCTTACAATGTGACCATGCTTCCTGCTATAGGCCGATCACGACCCCAAATCGGTATACCAGAACTCAAAGTTTCACATGAATTATTTTAAGCACTCCTTGATTGGTCAATGCATTCATGACATATCAGTTCATGAATTCTCCCAATGGTTACAAACAATGTTTACTACCAGAGGTTCATACCTCCATTATTCAGGTTCTCCTTCCCGAATCATACCTTACTTGGGTATCCAAGGCATACAACTGCCTTTCAAAGTTCATGCATAACACTAAGACAATAAAATATTTCAGAAGGGGTTCTTACCAAATCCCTTCATACCTTGTGTGACATCCCCAAAAATAAAGAAATTAAAAAAAATATTTTAGAATCTAAAATTGCTGGAAATTTATTTTCGTTTTTAGTAAATTCGAAATTAGAATTTTTTTGCCATTTATGGAAATTATGAATTTCGAATTTTATAATTGTAATAAATGATTTTGACTGTTGGGCAGAGATTCGATTGGTCCCAACTAGCTTCTTGACTATGACACTTGTATGAAAAAGGAAAAAAAATAGAATATTTTATATTGATCGCAGGAGGACAAATGGAGCAACCATGTTAAATTTAGCTGACCATGACTCCATGAGTGGGGAACACATTGGAATTAACTCTGGGCTGATTGTTACAAGTGGAAAATCAGTGATTTTGCCAATGGTAGCCCCTGAAAATCGGGGATTTAGAAAGCTGCGAAAATTCCCCAAGAGAGGGAAAAAGTCCTAGGCAAACTAATAAAAAAAGCATATCTGAGGAGGCAGGACGCTACCAAGTATGCCGGGGAAAGAAGACTACGGAATTTTTTTCTTTATTTTATGAGCACTACTGTGTGAGTGTGAGGCAAGGAGGATACTGCTGGAATTCAAAGGAAATTGCTGGAGAGGAGATTTCAATTCGCCCTCATGGACTCATGGTCAGGCTAGGGGGTGAATCGGGCAAGTAGATTGGCTGCCCTGTTCTATGGTTGGGAGGAACATGGTTGTTCCCTTTGTCTTCCCGTAAATTTGGTTCAGATATGTAACTCTACCTTATTCTAGTCAAATGTTATGTGTTGTAATCTGTTTACTTCTATGTATGAATTTTTGGTTGAATGTTGTGGGGAAAGATCTAACATTTTACTTCATAGTTGTTGGATAGAAGTGGAATCTTTTATTTAGTTGTGATGCTGAGTAATTACTAAGATCTTGGAATGTACCCAAATGGCGAAACAAATTCTGTAATAGTTACAAGCCCCATAATAGACTAGATATCAGACTACCGTTATCTTCTTAGTTATTTCTATCAAATAAAATGAAATAAGATTGTTGCGAAAATACTAGAAGCCACGCGCACCAATAGTTGTGGTGGATTTCATTTCCTGTAGAGATGTATATAGTATACAGTGAGCCTCCTCGAATGAGTATACCTTTCATAATCAAATAAATATACCCTAAACATTGAAGTACAAGTCGATATACATGTAAACCTGTATAGCTAATTTTTTTTATGAACCGATATATATAGATATACATTGTAATGGGCATGTTGCGACAATGGAGTAATGACGCTAGAGTAAACTGTTTACATCATAATCGTGTACTACTAAGTGGATAGATAATCTTATAAGTAGGAAAATTTGTATTCCAAAGAAAAGGGAAAAACTCCACGGACCCCATTACAGGAAGAATATATACATATATATAATTCAAGATAGATATGACAGTAAGTTAGGAATGACTCTGTTAATCAAAACTTACCTACAGCATAAACCACAATTTTCTGTTGTAATAACCATGCTGCCTATTTTTGGGTGAGAAGACCTATAGAGGCTTATTCAATAATGGTAATAGAAACATAAGGTAAATAGTGCACGATGCGTAAATCCAAAATGAATAATGATGCCATCTAACTTTATGGTGAATAGACCTATAAGGGCTTATACAATAATGATAATAGAAAAAGAAGGTAAATAGTACACGATGCGTAAATCCAAACTGATAATGAAGCTATCTATTCTCTGGTAAGCAGACCATTAAAGGCTTATTCAACAATGATAACTGGAACATAAGGTAAATAGCTTGTGATGCGTAAGCCTGAAAACTATTTTTTTTACATCAAAATTAAGTATAAATGAAATCTGGGAATCATCGCACATCTTTTTGGGAAAGAACAAAACCCTTAAGTGTATCGCTATGCATGATTGAATCATTTCGGGAAGGGACTATACAATCAATAATAAGATTCAATTCTGG
>JASDQU010737348.1:145902-168645 GCA_032191745.1 Picea mariana | reverse complement strand
TGGTCGATTTCTGAGGAAATGGTTTTGCATTTGTTACCAAAATTCTGTCGAACCTCTGCTGCTGAATCCTTTGCATGCGGTTTGATAACCCACTGATACACTGGAGTCCCTTCAAAACTTGTTTGGAATGAACTGTCGTGTCCCTAGCTTCAAAAATTACTTTCCCAGCTTTCCACAGCGGAAACATTTAATTTCTCGCGGGTTAGCTGTTGAAAGCTATCACTTTCCACAACTAACGGGTCATAAAATGCTAGCTTTGCGCTGTTGAAAGTCCCGATTGCGCTCAAAAAGAGTTTTAACTCCAAAATTTTGATTTGATCAAAATTTATTGTGTTCCGGATTACTCACCTTGCATATTAACGACGACTTGAGCGAGAACCTTCAGATCTGGATGAGATCTTTGCCTCAATTTTTGTTTCAACCTCCTTATCTGCCTTTTGAGGCGTTTGACAAGCCACCACAAGCTGTTGTAGTCCTTGGTGAGTTTTTTCTTCCTCTTCTTCTCTCTGACGCTTTCTTTAGCCAATATTTCAAACGCAGCATTGGTCTTGGCGAAGTTATCAGATAACTTCTTATACCTTTCTTTAATCACCCGCTCCAAGACCTCTTGCTGGGCAATTACCTCCTTGAGATGCTTGATCTTCTGAGACTTCTTTGATTTGGAGTTTTTTGATGATTCTCCTTGTTCTGTCTGATTGAAAGTTTCATAGTTCTGTGCACACTCAGCTGACTGCTCAGGACTCTTGGTTACAGGGCATTGATCTTACTGCTCTGATTCTGAATCTGAATAGGGAAAATTTAATATATTCTTCCCTGTACTCTACTCTGTAGGTGCTCTGTATTCTGCTCTGTGGTCTGCTCAAAATTCAGTCTTTTCTTCGACCTGAGGGGCTTTACTCTAGAAATTCTGTCCTTTGGAGGTCCTGGCAGGGTCCTTCTTTTTCTTGAACTGCTTTGAGGAGAGGATTGTTTCTTTGTACTCTTCACTTGTTCATTTGCAATCTGGTTCTATGTTTCAAAACCTTCCCAGAACAGGAAATGTTCCCAGCTCCTTCCCTGTTGTTTCAATTCCTCCATGATAATCAATTTTATGAGACCGAAGTGACACAGAGTAGCTTTCATGCTCAAGGGTTGAGCTCTAATCTTCTTGCAAACCTTAGTCAGACTTTTATATAGGAAATAAGGCAGATTAACAGGGGTCTTGCCTTTGAAATGATCCAGTAGTTTGAAGTGGTACATCATCAGTTTATCATATCTTCCCTTCGAGGTAATGTATAATTGGATACCTTTGAACAATTCCTGCCATTCTTCGTCTAGATAAGATACTAGCATACTTTTTTTCCATGCTTTGTGCCTGTACCCCTCTTTCAGATAAACTCTGAAATCCAAATTTTTGGGAGTGGTGGTTTTAAACCAGCTCTGACTGGTTCTTGGTAAACTTGTAGCTGCGGAAATGACAACCTCATTCACTCTAATTTCCATAGACCCGACGCGAGCTTTATTGCCATCGAAAGTCTTGGCAAAGGCTTCAGCTGTAGCCTGGTGGCAACCAACTTGCAATCTTTCAACAAATTCAATACACCCTGCATTCAAAAAATGCTTCTTGACCTCGGGATGTGTCTGTAAAAAGGACAGGTTATCCAGCTCTCTCTTGAGTAGAGCACCACTGCGTTTTCTCACCATTCTGTAGCTTGAAAATCATGACAATTGCGAACCCCTGTAACTGCCAGTCAGGCCGAGGTTCTGCGCTGTTGAAAGAAGTTCGGACTTCGGCTCTGTTTTGGAACAAATGAAACTTCAACAGATTTCCAGAAACGATTTGTGATTTTGAAACCATTATTCGATTTGATGTTGTCAGGCCGGCGGTACCTCCTATGTATCTGCCATACTGAACTCGAACTTGTCATCCCGGATGCAATGAGTGTTGAGCGTGAGTTTCTGAGCCGAGTTCACATCATAATCCTATTCTGGCGTGCAAAATTGAGTTTTCATCATTACCCACTCTCATCAGCGCATGATTTGGATTTGCCTGACGTGGGATGATCATATCATCATTACCTTCAAACGTGGATATCATGCACGTGATTCCCGTTTTCTTCAACAACGGCCCGTGGAAAATGCCTCTATCAACTGTTCATACTTGCCACTTACGCCAGCGCATGACCCTGTGAAAAAACCCTGTTAGCTGTTGAAAGTCTTGACTTTCCTCAATGCGCGACTTTGTGAAAACCGCTCCATAGCTGCGGAAAGAATGCACTTTCAACAACGCACCTTTTTGTAAAAAGCACTCCATAGCTGCGGAAAGCATGCACTTTCAACAACGCATCTTTTTGTAAAAAGCACTCCTTAGCTGCTGAAAGCATGCACTTTCAACAGTGCATGACCCACGAAACTGATTCTTGCACATTTTGAAATTCGCCACTTTCAACAGCGCAAAGACTTATGGAAAGTGCTCCTTAGCTGCTGAAAGTCGCCACTTTCCACAGCACACACTCAACTTTTGGACACACGTTAGCTGAGGAAAGTGAAAAATGAAAATTTTGAAAAGAAGACTTTATGGATCACATTATTTTCTAGGAAAAAAAAACCAAAACCTGAGTTTTGCAACTATAGGAACTCAAAAATGACTTGAGGCTACATCCTATCACCTAAAGAAAATGAATAAATGCAAAAATTTATTTGAGGAGTTAACACTGGATCCTATTGGGGATGAACACCTCCCTGTGAGGTTTCAAGAACCATAGAATCAATGCCTTTCCTGAAAAAGAACCTAAAAACTAAACTTTCTGCTAGTGTTTCCATTGGGCATGGAGTTATTGAAAAATAAAAACTAAGACTACAATTACAATGTCTAGGCTTCGCAGCCTTAGATGAAATAGATTTTTAAAAATCGCCTGTTTACCGGGCCACTGAACACTTCTTCACCCTCCAGATTCTGCAGAATGAAAGTGTTGTTGTTTTGCACCCGAGTAATCATAAAAGGGCATGTCCAAAGAGAATCGAACTTGTTATGCTTGCCTTTTTTCTGCCTAAGAGCATCCCACTTTAGAACCCAGTCACCGATCTGAAACTGTCCACCTTCGTCTTTCTGTCAAATGTCTTTTTGATCTGCATCTGATGAGCTTCTGATCTGTCCACTAACTGCTCGCAAGCTTGTTGCAGTTCCACCAAATCCAACATCCTTCTTACCATGTCATTTTGCTCAGTCTGCTCTTCCTGAAAGAACTTAGCCACAGGCAAAACTAACTGAACAGGAAAAATTGCATCAATCCCATAAACCAACTTGAATGGGGAAGTTCCTATGGATTTTTTGATAGTTACTCTGTCTGCCCACAGAGAAAATTTCAGTTTGGAATCCCAATTCTTTTTATCTTCCTATAATAATTTTCTTATGATTTTGATCAAGCTCTTATTTGACGATTCAACCAAGCCATTACCTTGAGGATAGTAAGGAGTTGAGTGTACAAGTTGGATGCCCATTGATTCACACATGTCTACCAATGCTTCTTCTTTAAATGCTGCTGCATTATCTGCCACCAACCTCTTGGGACAGCCAAATCTGCTCAAAATATTTTCATAGAGAAACTTCATAACTACCTGGTGTGTAGCATTCCGGGTGGGAATTGCCTCTATCCACTTTGTGAAATAATCCGTGGCTACCAGAATCCACTTGTTCTAACCAGTGGATGAAGGATTTATCTCACCGATGAAATCTAAACCCCACTGCTGAAAAGGTCCATTCACAACTATAGGCCTCAGGGGTAAAGATTTCAGCTATTCCTTATCGGTAAATCTTTGGCATTTGTCACAAGATTTGATGAATGCACACACATCTGTGAAGAGAAAAGGCCAATAATATCCACCCCTCAGGATCTTATGGATAGTAGTCTTCCAATAATGATGACCACTGCAAACGGCTGAATGAAACTGATGTGTCACTTCGACAGACTCTTCTTTATCCAAACACCTGAGAAGCAGACCAACAGGATCTCTCCAATATAACAGATTATTATAAATGCAGAATTTTATGGCTCTGAGCTTGAGAGCTCGAGCTTGAGTCAAACTGAGTTCAGGAGGGACTTCAAGCTTTTGCAGAAAATGTATGATGCCAGAATACCATTCACAGGAAGCCAAGTGCTCTGCCACTTGGTGACTGTCATGCTGCCCTTCCGCTGCCAACTCTGTCTGTGAATTTTCTGAACCCTCTCCTATGAAATTAATATCCAACAGCTTATGATTTCCTCTGTTAAAAGCTTGGAAAGGCCCTGACCCTTTACCAGCTTGGTGGGCTTCACTTCAATATTAAATTCAATCATCTTTGCAATCCATCTAGCTCTCTTTCCGTCAATATCCGGCTGAGTCAAAACATCTTTTACCGAAGATGAAGGAACATATGCTATGACCTTTGAGTGAAGAATATAAATTCTGAATGATTTTAAAGATTTTATAAGAGCATATTCTTGTTTCTCGATAGAGTCATACCTTAGTTCAACATCCCTGAGATTTTTGCTGAATTAAGCCACGGGATGATCAAAATTTTCCTCATCTTTCTAAAGCAGGACTGCTGCCACTGTGTCATAGGAAGCAAATGAAAAAACATAGAAAGTCTTATTGTAATCTGGGCTGATCAGAATCGGGGATTTGATGATTGCTTGCTTGATATTCTGAAAAGAGTTTCTTGCGTCGTCTGTCCATTTTATCTCAGACCCCTTTTTCATCATGCATGTTATGTGTTTGACTAATTTAGCAAAATTTGGTACAAAACTTCTCACAAAATGTATCTTACCGAGCAATGATTGAATGTCTTTCTTTGACCTCGGCAAAGACAGATTTTGAATTGCCTCCACTCGTGCTGGATCAATCATTACACCTTCTGCTGAGACGATGTGGCCTAAGAGCTTACCCCTTCCTAGGGCGAATTGGGATTTCTTGGGATTCAATGAGATCCCAAACTGTCTGCACTTTATGAACACTTTTTTCAGATGTGTCAAATGCTCCTCATGGCTACTGGAATACACTGTAATGTCGTCAAGGTATATGAGGAAAAACTTGTCCTTTTCTCCCACAAATGCTATATCCATGGCCCTTTGGAATGTGGCCCCGACATTCATTAATCCAAAGGGCATCTTGGCATACATAAAGGTACCCCAAGGAGTGGTAAACGCAGTCTTCTCCTGATCATCCAGGTGAACATCAATCTGATTGTAACCAGAAAAGCCATCAAGAAAGGACATGACCTTGGCCCCTAAAATCCTCTGCAACATATGTTCCATCTTAGGAAGAGGATAGTTGTCCTTCTTAGAGCATTTGTTTAAGTTTCTGAAGTCCACACACAACCTGACCTCGCCATTTTTCTTCCTTACTATCACCAGATTGGAAATCCATTTGGAGTATCTCAAGGGAATTATGATCTTGGCATCTAGGAGTTTTTTAATTTCTCTCTCAATCACTGGTAGCAGAAGGGGATTGATAGGTCTGAGATTTTGATTGAAAGGAATGGTGTCTTTTTCAAGAGGTATCTTATGCTGAATAATATCGGGATCATAAGTCTTTAAATCGCTATATTTCCAAGCAAAGACATCAGAAAAATCCTTCAACACACTACAGTACTTTGATTTCTTATCAACAGTCAATTCAGAAGATAAATTTATAAACTTGGGCTGGCTTTTACCTCCTATGTTATGCTCTTGAACAGCTGGATCTTTCTCCTTTTTGTCTGGCTTGTAAGGAACATCATTCTGATCAAAAAGCCTTTCCAATGGCACCAAACCTCGAGGTATATAATTGTTGGGTAGCTGGACAATATCATGTTGACCCAATTTTTTCCTTAGCTCAGGTTCCTGTGCTTTTTCTTCATTTATATTCTACTGATCAATATGCAACTCAGAAAACTCATCTACCACTTGGAGAAATCTGTTGATTTCATCATCATCTTCAAAAACTTTCCAATATTTGATATTATCAGGCAAGGAGGGTCGATATTTTACTTGAATCTCATAACTGAGCTTAGGGGGCATGGGCGGAATGAATGTGCTGGCTGAAACAGCGAGAGAATCAGTGAGCTGATTCATATCCCTTGGTATATATGAGATTTCAAAAACAGAAAAAAAATCACGCACTTTCCATACCTCGTCTCTGTAAGCCTTTAATCTGACATGCTTAGCCTAAAAGGTGCTATTTACTTGCTGTATGATGAGGTCTGCATCTCCGAATACCTTCAAACCTTTTATCCCCATCTCTTTGGCTGAATTTAATCCCAACAACAGAGCCTTATACTCTGCTATGTTGTTGGTAGTTCTGAAGTCGAGCTTGAAAGACAAAGATATGGTCTCCTTTGAAGGAGAGATCAGAACTACTCCAGCACCTGCTGAGTCCTTAGTGCTGGCTCCATCAAAGTACATAGTCCAGACTGAAATGTCTTCACTTTCAGACTGTTGTTCAATGGGCTTGACTAGCTGCATATGAGTTGATTGACCATCATCAATCTGAAGGATGCATGAACAAAATCTGTATCCACAACATAGATTGGATGGTTGATGGAATTCTTTCCATCGCTGATGATATAAGCACGCTGATTTTCCCTGTAAAGTCTTTTCAGCTCCCCCCCAAACACTGGAATCGTGGCATATGACAGATCCATCTGCAATGTACCTCCTAATCTTTTTCCCCATGAACGAGACAAAAGAAGCCCAAATTTAGGTGGAATATCAGCAACCACCACGTCCATAACCATGCTCCTCATTGGCAATTGAGCAAGGTTTATAACCATATCTTTGATGAGGCCGAGACATATGACCTTTCTAGAATCAAAGGAGAACAGATATTGATATGGTTTGGTGACTTCTAGACCAAGCTCATCCATCACCGCCTTTGGCATAAGGTTATGTGATGCCCCAGAATCAAGTAAACAATTGTGAAGGATTTTGTCGTGGACATTTAAGGATATGTAAAATGGTGGACAAGAATCGTCATGGTCTTCTATCATGGGCCCTATGGTCACTTTAGGCTGATCATCTTGTAGGTTAACGAAATCATCTGATGGAGAGGTCCTCGGCTAAAGAGACTTTAAGATGGCTTCTTTAAAGACTTCATTCTTCATGAGTTCAGTTAAAGGCATTGGTATCTTGACCTTTTGAATTTCCGATTCAAAATTGAAAGAGAGAGATGGTCTGTCTGAAACCTTTACCTCATTGGGAGGAGCCTTGAGACTGAATTGCTCCTTGACTGGGGGCTGAATTTGTTTCTTCAGTTGTTTTGCTGGAAGGGGGGTCTTTTTTTCAGGAGTGGGAGGCTGCTTGGCAGCAACCTCTTTACTCTTCACAGGAGAAGAATCTTCTTTGTCCTCTACAGGAGCAACAATGGGTGCTTTTGGGGCAGCATTCTTCTTGGACCTTAAGTTGTACCCTTTCTGATCATCTGTCAAGTAGACCGCTCCTTCAGCACCTGCCTCTTGAATTTGTTGATCCATCAGGGCTTCTTCATAGTCTACCTGTGTCAAAAATGAAGAATCATTTTTGTCACCGAAACAGTTTATATCGTCGGCATCTTCAAGCTCATCGTGGGGGGGCTGTTGGTCTCCATCTAATAATACATTTTGAAAAGGTGGTCTGACCCTCTGATCATCAACTAGATTTCTATCTGTTTGAAGGATTTGAACTTGTGGATTATTCCTTCTGTAAGGAAAAGCATTTGGATTTCTGGGGGCAAAAGTATTTGGTTCTTTTGCCCTTGCTGGTTGCTAATTTTGAACCTTCAACTTTGACATTTCGGATGTCAGATCATCCAACATCTTAGCCATCTTTTCCATTTTACTATTAGAAGAAGAGGAGGGATCAACAACAGACTTCTTCTTCTCAGCCCTTCCTTTAATCTTTTGTGATGCTGTAATGTTAGACTCAACCTCGAGGGCAGCGTCTTGCATTAAAGCAAGCGTGGCTGATCGTCTTTCTCTAAGGATAAGACAAAACTCTGAATTAAAGGGATCAGAGAATGTGATCTTTGCTGATGCATCGCTTGGTTTAATCTCTGCAGGGATCTTACCAAACATTTTATTGAATCTTTTTATAAAGTCCGAGACCGATTCTCCATCTCCTCTCTTCAAATTTCCAAACTCTGAAATGTAGTATAACAGATCTCTTCTTTCTCCCCAATGCTTCAAGAAAACTTCATCTAATTGTTCAATGCCAGTGATCGAATTTGCTGGTATCTCTTTGAACCACTTTCGGTCTTGGCCATCCAAACTCTGAACAAAAACTCTAGTCCACACATCTTCCTCTGAAATATTTATGTTTTCTACATAAGCATAGAAAGATTCAATGTGTTCTTCAGCAGTATACTCCCCTACTCCTGTAAACTTTGGCATATATTTCTGATAGTCACCTATTGGCATGGCAGACAAGGGATTTGGCAAAACAAGTGGGGGATATCTGTTTGCCAAGATCTGTTCCATTCTGGTCAAAGGGGCAGCCATAACAGTCTTGGTGATTGATACAGACGAGGAACTTGCAGGAGATGATGGAGGAGATGAGGAACACGTGGGAGATGATGGAGGAGATGAATTGCCTGAGTTAGAATAGAATGGATGTCTTACTTCACCCTGAGCAGAAGTTTTAGAAGTAGGTGGAAAATAAGAGGCTTTATAAAACTGACTGAGCAACAAAGCTAGATTTTCTTCTCCTTTAGAGGACAGATCACGGAGGATTTCTTCAAGGACAGTTAGATTAGTGTAAGTGTGTAAAACACCTTTTGAAGGTTTGATAAGTGATGAATCAAAAGAAGATAAAGAGGAATTTTCTTTCTGTTGGGAGGATTCAGTATTCAGTTCTTTAGGATGGGATGAAATGTCAATCTCAAGGATAGAATCAGTAATATTAGAAGAAAAAGAAGGTTCTTCTACCTTATAAACTTGAGATGAATTTTCAATTTCTTGGGAATTTGGAGTTTCAACAGGGGATTCAACCAAAGACTTCTTAGATAAGGAAGGATGAGTATCAGTTTGAATACTTGAATCAAATGCACTTGCAGATCCAGAAGCCTGTCTTTGTAAAGCTTTGCCCTTGCTGATGATCTTCTCTAGATTAGGAACTGATGTTGTCAATGGGCCTTCTGGGTTTTCCCTGGTGTGAGCTCTTTTAGGAGCCACTTCGTTTCAATGGAGTCGCCATATAGAAAATGTACAACCTGATAGTGTCTACTTCTTGTCTATCATCAAGAACTAGATCTATGTCGTCTCCCAGAGAAACTGAGCTTCGATCTCCTCTCCCCGGCAGCGGCGCCAATTTGTTATCACTCCAGGAAACTCTCCTAGGCTGTAATTCGGAGATGCCTGGTAACTAACTCTTTTTGGGAAATATTTTCTTAATAATGATGTGTTTTTTTGGATCAAGATGAATATCTAGGGACTGGACTGTGTGTTCGAGACTGTCTAGAAATATAAAATCTCACAAGGCCTTCTAGTCATGCAATCAGACAAGGTTGGATTAAATGGAAGAGAAACTAGCTATGGAACCAGATTATACTCATATAAAACAAGCACAATGGGTTTAATAACTAAAGAAGTATCTTATGATTATCAACTTAATCAATCAGTAAATGAGATGACAGTCATATACAGATTGAATGAGCATCAATAAAGAACATTCACTCATAAGATATCAGAGACAAAAAAGAGAAGTCTAACAACACAATTGAAGGAAGCTTGAAATTTTTCATATAATAAGAATAAGTCTTTTCTTACAGTAGCAGCCTGTAGAAAACAAAATCGAACCTAGTTTCATATCAAAAATAGGCATTTATAGCCTCTTACAAACAGTTATACAGATCCTAAAAACATGGATCTGTATTTAATAAAGACAACTCAATTCTATCTAAACAACTTGAAAATAAATTCTTTAACAACTAAATCTAAAAGTCGAACTGTCTTTAATCTCCAAAATCGCTATCTGCATCCTTCAGCTCTTGATATCTGCAATGTGGTGAATAATAGCAGGACACCTGTCTTTGACAGTTGGATCTCCCAACGTTCATGGTCGATGTCTGAGGAAATGGTTTTGCATTTGTTACCAAAATTCTATCGAACCTCTGCTGCTGAATCCTTTGCATGCGGTTTGATAACCCACTGATACACTGGAGTCCCTTCAAAACTTGTTTGGAATGAACTGTCGTGTCCCTGGCTTCAAAAATTACTTTCCCAGCTTTCCATAGCGCAAACGTTTAATTTCTCGCGGGTTAGCTGTTGAAATCTATCACTTTCCACAGCTAAAGGGTCATAAAATGCTAGCTTTGCACTGTTGAAAGTCCCGATTGCACTCAAAAAGAGTTTTAACTCCAAAATTTCAATTTGATCAAAATTTATTGTGTTCCGGATTTCTCACCTTGCATATTAACGACGACTTGAGCGAGAACCTTCAGATCTGGATGAGATCTTTGCCTCAATTTTTGTTTCAACCTCCTTATCTGCCTTTTGAGGCGTTTGGAAAGCCACCACAAGTTGTTGTAGTCCTTGGTGAGTTTTTTCTTCCTCTTCTTCTCTCTGACGCTTTCTTTAGCCAATCTTTCAAACGCAACATTGGTCTTGGCGAAGTTATCAGATAACTTCTTATACCTTTCTTTAATCACCCGCTCCAAGACCTCTTGCTGGGCAATTACCTCCTTGAGATGCTTGATCTTCTGAGACTTCTTTGATTTGGATTTTTTTGATGATTCTCCTTGTTCTGTCTGATTGAAAGTTTCATAGTTCTGTGCACACTCAACTAACTTCTCAGGACTCTTGGTTATAGGGCATTGATCTTGTTGCTCTGATTCTGAATCTGAATAGGGAAAATTTAATATATTCTTCCCTGTACTCTGCTTTGTAGGGTGCTCTGTATTCTGCTCTGTGGTCAGCTTTGTGGTCTGCTCAAAATTTAGCCTTTTCTTCGACCTGAGGGGATTTACTCCAGAAATTCTGTCTTCTGGAGGTCCTGGCAGGGTCCTTCTTTTTCTTGAACTGCTTTGAGGAGAGGATTGTTTCTTTGCACTCTTCACTTGTTCATTTTCAATCTGGTTCTGTGTTTCAAAATCTTCCCAGAACAGGAAATGTTCCCAGCTCCTTCCCTGTTGTTTCAATTCCTCCATGATAATCAATTTTATGAGACCGAAGTGACACATAGTAGCTTTCATGCTCAAGGGTTGAGCTCTAATCTTCTTGCAAACCTTAGTCAGACTTTTATATAGGAAATAAGGCAGATTAAGAGGGGTCTTGCCTGTGAAATGATCCAGTAGTTTGAAGTGGTACATCATCAGTTTATCATATCTTCCCTCCGAGGTAATGTATAATTGGATACCTTTGAACAATTCCTGCCATTCTTCGTCTAGATAAGAGACTAGCATACCTTTTTTCCATGCTTTGTGCCTGTACCCCTCTTTCAGATAAACTCTGAAATCCAAATTTTTGGGAGAGGTGGTTTTAAACCAGCTCTGACCGGTTCTTGGTAAACTTGTAGCTGCGGAAATGACAACCTCATCCACTCTAATTTCCATAGACCTGACGCGAGATTTATTGCCATCGAAAGTCTTGGAAAAGGCTTCAGCTGTAGTCTGGTGGCAACCAACTTGTAATCTTTCAACAAATTCAATACACCCTGCATTCGAAAAATGCTTCTTGACCTCGGGATGTGTCTGTAAAAAGGACAGGTTATCCAGCTCTCTCTTGAGTAGAGCACCACTGCGTTTTCTCACCATTCTGTAGCTTGAAAATCATGACAATTGCTAACCCCTGTAACTGCCAGTCGGGCCGAGGTTCTCCGCTGTTGAAAGCAGTTCAGACTTCGGCTCTGTTTTGGAACAAATGAAACTTCAACAGATTTCCAGAAATGATTTGTGATTTTGAAACCATTATTCGATTTGATGTTGTCAGGCCGACGGTACCTCCTCTGTACCTGCCATACTGAACTCGAACTTGTCATCCCGGATGCCATGAGTGTTGAGCGTGAGTTTCTGAGCCGAGTTCACATCACAATCCTATTCTGGCGTGCAAAATTGAGTTTTCATCATTACCCACTCACATCAGCGCATGATTTGGATTTTCCTGATGTGGGATGATCATATCATCATTACCTTCAAACATGGATATCACGCACGTGATTCCTGTTTTCTTCAACAACGGCCCGTGGAAAACACCTCTGTCAACTGTTCATACTTGCCACTTACGCCAGCGCGTGACCCTGTGAAAAAACCCTGTTAGCTGTTGAAAGTCTTGACTTTCCTCAGCGCGCGACTTTTTGAAAACCGCTCCATAGTTGCGGAAAGCATGCACTTTCAACAACGCACCTTTTTGTAAAAAGAAATCCATAGCTGCGGAAAGCATGCACTTTCAACAACACACCTTTTTGTAAAAAGCACTCCTTAGCTGCTGAAAGCATGCACTTTCAACAACGCACGACCCGCGAAACTGATTCTTGCACATTTTGAAATTCACCACTTTCAACAGCGCAAAGACTTATGGAAAGTGCTCCTTAGCTGCTGAAAGTCGCCACTTTCCACAGTGCACACTCAACTTTTGGACACACGTTAGCTGAGGAAAGTGAAAAATGAAAATTTTGAAAAGAAGACTTTATGGATCACACTATTTTCTAGGAAAAACAAACCAAAACCTGAGTTTTGCAACTATAGGAACTCAAAAATGACTTGAGGCTACATCCTATCACCTAAAGAAAACGAATAAATCCACAAATTTATTTGAGGAGTTAACATGTGGAATGTTGATCTTATGTCTTTTATGTTGAATGAATGAATGAATAGATGAATCTGTTAGAGTTAATTTACAATTCACACTAGCTTAGTTAGGCAGAATGAATGTTAATAAATGAATATGATGGTAGAATGGTATATCTGATATATATGAAGTAGAAAGGAATGCCTAACACCCCCATGAGCACCATCCCTTCCATGATTGTAGAAATCTATGTCCCGCAGTCACCCATAAGCCATCTCGGGTGAGATTGCGTTGTGTACTCTGTGCGCAATGTTTTTTTCTGGTCTCCAGAAGGGTTGATGGTTTGTAGGGTTTTGTTGGAAACCTAAGGTAGAACTTGGGCCATCGCAAATATTCCAACAATACCACATCTTCATCTTATGCATATTAATGAAGTTTTTAGTTGTCCAATACTTGTGTAAATTGCATATTTGATTTTCAGCCATCTATGTTCTTCATGGTTTGTGATTTCTAGCTATATATGCCTTCTTGACTTCACATAAGTCAAAGGTAATTATATTAAGTGATTTAACATTGTAATTATAGAAGAAAAGGGATGTTTTACTAATGTATTTACTGTTGTAAATAGGGGTTTTTAGATATGGTTTATGCATGATAAGATTTCCCTAAAGGGTTGAAACTTATTGAAACACTTTGATATATTTTCTCTTGGATTGCCTAGAAGCTTGGGGTTGATAAGTATTGAAATATTATCCACTTTTGTTGTTGTTTTGTATTGTATCTCATAGCATTCCTAAGGCTGAAAATTCATGGGGTTAAGATCCAAGAAACCTATAGTTAAGGGGTGAACTTTTTGTTTTGCATTATAAGTCAAGACCCCGCAGAAATTTGTACAAATTGAGTATTGCCTCTTCCCAAAGTTCTCTAAAATCCCAAATATATTTCAACACCACTTAGTGAGAGCTACTTTTTAAAACTGTATTCCCTTGATCTAGTTACCTTAATTTTAGGATTCCATTTAGGACTTGGTCTAGCATGTAGTCTTGACAATAATTCTTAAATGTCTTATATTCTTCATTCAAAGGTTCAATATTTGGAAGCATTACATGAATTAATCTCTTCCAGCCCTATAAATCCCCCTTGAACTCGAACTTGAGCTTTATGCAATTATTCATGTGAAGGGATGATCTCAACAACCTAAATTATTGACTAAGGTCTATGCCCTAGAATGGCATGAACATAAATCTCTACCAATGAGGATTGATTTGTCTTGTGCAAGAATATTGTTGACCAATCTCAATAGTTATGAATTTTATAGGCCTTTTGTTTCAAAATTGATTCTAAAGTAAAAACACAGTGATTTTGTTTGGTTTTATGCTCAAAATAACTTGCATTTAATTGAATATTGCCAAAGCTTCATAGGGAGGCCAATCTATAAATAAACAACAATGATTGCATTCCATGACAAAAATTCATTAGATTCAAATCTAATTCTAATTGCATAGCCATGGCTCTACTTACCTTGTTCCAAAGCCAATAAATCTTCACATGTAGGTAGAACACTAACCACAACGAATTAGTGGGGTTTTATTCCTGGGAATTGCACTTCTTTGAATAAATACAAGGCTTCATGGGGACCCAACATCTCCCAACACCTTGTTTAAGCAATGATTTCATTCCATGACCCAACATCTCATTTATGCATTTGTTTAAACAATTTGTGATCAATGCTAACATCCCACCATGATAAATTGGATACGATACTAGGTTTCCTTGTTCTTGCCATAATTGCATTTAGTGTTGTTTCCATAATGGCTTGAGCATGATGCCTCATTGTTGCCATAATTTCATTTAGTGCACTGCATAAGTTGAATTATGGTATGATTTGTGTTCATGCTTATTGTAACTTTCTAGGATTAAACAAAGTTGGATTACAATACTACAATTAACCCCTTTCATGATTAGTGACAAATTTTGAAATTTCTTGTAACACTTGATACATGATACTTGTTTTTTTAGTTATAGGCCCTAACTCCAATGCATTATATGAAAAGGACATATGGGTCATGTTATCATAGAATCTAGCACTTGTGCAAAGCCTTAACAAGATGCTAAATTTGCATAACAATTCAAAGTAATTGCCATTGTCACCTAGGCAATTACTTACCTCTTTTTAGTGATGGATCATATAGCAAGATAAAGGCAAGTCTATGCCCCCCTATGTTGGTCACTCAAAGTGATAGGCTAGGTTTATGGATAGGGCAAGTTAGAAGAGAGTTTAAAAAAGGCATTTGATCATGTGTGTTTGCACACGCGTGCATGCATGCATGCATGTGTGTGTGTGTGTGTGTGTGTGTGTGTGTGTGTGTGTGTGTGTGTGTGTGTGTGCGCGTGCGTGCGTGCGCATGCACATGTGTGTGTGTGCTTGTGCGCACACGTATGTGTTTGTGAAGTGATCCACTATTTCTAATAACAAGTACTAAGACTAAGGAGTGAAGAACAAGTCCCAGAGAACTAACCATCAAGAGGAAACAAACACTGTAATAAAACTTGCAGTAAACAATAGTACACTTCAACATATAAAAGATATATGACAACAATAATATACCAAATTTAAATCAATAAATATATGGATGAAAATGTGTATAATAGAAATAGAAACAGTTACAAATTGTTCGCCAATATTTGCATGAGGTTGAGAACATGAAACATACTAGTTATCGATAATATGATGAAGAATGGCGAAGAATGATGAAGAATGCAAGGCGTTGGAATGGTAAAAGCATGTAAATACAATGAGGTATCTAACTAACAAGTTAATTTTGAGAGTGGGAAGGTTTATCTAGGTTTTGTAACACTTGTGGGCCTTAGACTAGTGTCATTCTCCTTTGTTTGGGAAAATGGAGTCAAAGAAATCACTTGGAAGCTTGATGAAGGCAAGAGGAAGGGGTTGAAGATCCAATCTTGGAGTTATACCATCATAAAACCAAACCAAACCTTCTAGGAAACAAACCCCAGGGGTTATACCATCATAAGCCCTATGTGTCATTTTCTTTCTTTCTCTAGCATCTAGCAACAAGATCTTAAATAAACTATGTCAAACCCTAGAGGTTATACCATCATAACCCTAACTCTTGAACTAGCAAAGACAAACCCTAGGGGGTAAATGATCTTAACCCCTAGACTAGGTCTTAAATGCTTCAATAATTCAAGATGAATGAAAATAGGGAGTGGGATAAACAATCTTAGTCCCTCCTAGGGTTTCTAGGAAAATGAACCTAGCATACAAGGTAACATGCAACAATTAACCATATAATAGAGAATCCAACATAATAAACCATGAACAAGCATGTAAAATTGAAAAAGAACACTTACTAAGACACGTTGATGTGCATGAAGAAACCCTAGCTCAAATATCATCCATCAAAAATAAGAGAAAGAATCCAAGAAGATCATCCTTCCAAAAGTGTGCACAAGTAATCCATAGCGAATTAGAGAAGAGAAGAGACTAGTTGATGATGATTCAAAAGTGATGAGTTATGATCTTGGGTTGAGGTAGTGCTAGCCTCTTTATATGAGTAAACCCTAGCATTAAAACCCCTCAAATCCCTTCAAAATACAAAAAAATCATGATACAAGTGAGATAGGTCTATGTCAACCCCTCAAATAGCCTCTAATGCAAAGATACAATGAAAATGTAGAAAAATATCCCATAAAAATGTGACACATGTGGTGTAGAAGTCTCCAAAGGATATGATGTCATGATTTAAAGGTGGAAAGGTGCTTCCAAAGGTCATGTCCCTCCATAAAAGGTACAATGTATGGTGAAGTGTCATGTCTCTTCATCAAAGGTCATGTCAAGTGCCCCAAATAATCACTCAAGGATGCCCTAGTGATGGGGTTGGATCCACCATCAACATAATCATCATATGTGTGATGTCATCTGCAAAATGGTCAACTTCCAAGGTGTAAATAGGGCTCATCACCTCTCCAAGGGGTTCCCAATCATCTCCAAGTGCAACGTACTCAAACCAAATGCTATGGGTGAATTGTTTAAAAGTGTGGGCTTCTTTCCCTTCTGACAACCACTATGACCACATCTGCAATATGAGAGCTCATCTTTCCATCATCTAGGCTCTAGGAGGTGTGAGAGGATATGTATGAATGTGCCAATTCATCATGTGACCTAACTCTCTGCATCACATGTGCTATGTCCTACATAAAATTCTCAACATCATGGGTGAAAGCATGAGAACGTCCTCCAAAGGGCCATGTCAAGTGCACCTAAGTCAGTTAAAGACATAGAATCAAGTAAGACCAATAATCATAGGGTTCAAGAGTCCTTAGAAACATATAAAATACATTGTTATTACACAAGTTGTAGGCTGGGAAAAGCCTAACCGAATGACCAAAATGGTGAAAACTTTGAGAACACCTAGCCACTGTGACCTTAGGAAGGTAAAACCGTCACTTCATAGATGATAGAATCACCTCAAGGGGGAATCTCGTAGACCCTAGGGGGAAATGAGATGGAAAGTGAGATTTATGAACAAAATCCCATATAGGTCAAGTTACTAGATGGAATACGGCTTAAGAATGAGTCTCAAGAACGGTTTAAGGTTGCCAAGTCCTTGGGTACCATCTAAGAGTGTTTGTATCTGCCCGAGACACAAGAAAAACCAACTATGCCCAGTATATGTTAGGTGGAAAAGCAAGTTAAACTTGTTGTGCCTAATAGCATCAGTAAACAAAAATGTATATCAGCAATGAAATCAAATAACTACTATAGATTAAACTACTTAAAGCATCGAATATTAGTTGAGTTATGAAGCATAAAACATGTAGATAGATTCTCAACACTTTGGCACAACTTTAGTGGTATTTAGATGGCTATAAAGATAAGTTTTCAGAGTATATTTATGACATCCAAGTGTATGTAGTAGTGTTTTTATACAACAACAACTTTTACCCCAAGAAATCATCCAAAATATTTCCCAACAATAGCCAACATCAAGTAGATTAATAATAGCAACTTTCTAACTAATTCCAACGGTAAAAGAGTGAGAAATTGAGCTTGAAAAAGAGAGTTTGATGCAGCCCTAATGGCTATAGAATAAATTTGTAATAGTATCAAGGTATCATTGACCAATCAAAACGCCCTAGTGGCTCAAGCAAGCAATTAAGGCAAAGAATTGATTCCACTTTGAACAAATTCAATATCTTGTAAAATCACGTATTTGAATACGAGTATTTTACTTCTCCAATGAAATAAAATATTAGATTAGTGCCTTTAAAATTGGGTGAATGGGGTATTTAACACACAAGTTAGATCAACAAGATCCCTAGGGGTGTAAATCCTCTTACTCCCTAGGGTATGCAAACCAACTTAGGGTAAATCTAAGAGGGTGTACACACTTGTACTTCTCCTAGCAATCATTGCTCAAAAATGACTTATAACCTTAACAAAAGGATGAAGCAATGATGGAGGGTGTATCCAACATACTTATCCTATGGTTTTCACCAACAATAACCAAATATAAGAAATAAAGAGCTAGCATATGCATATTTCTTCTTACCAATTCCAAGAAATGAGATTTCAAACCCTAGTTCACCATGCAAAATATCATCAAAGAGCAAAAGGGAAAGCGTTTAAGAGGTGCACATCACTTCTTCTCATCAATTCACCAAAGTATAACATCATAAACCATTTGCAAGAGAGAGAGAGATACCAAAAATGCACAATTATAGCGAAAATTTCAACCAAGTATCCTTGTCCACAAGGGAGAGCTATGATTCAAAATGAGATTTCATGATCTCCATTTATACAAATTATCTATCACATAGTTTTTCCACTTAGAAAGGGTAAAAAATAATATAAGGGGTCCACAACCCTTATCTTACCCCTCGCAACAAAATAATATTAAACAATTCATCTCTAAAATTCACTTTTACACAAAATAAACCCTAGAATAACGTGGTGTCACCCCTTTAGGGGATGTTTTGTCATTTTGAAGAAGTCATTTGGGTGGTAGATGAATACATAGGCCTCCAAAGGTCACTTGTCACTCATCCAAGTCCTCTCTTGGTGGCCTTTAATCCTTCTTTCTTCAAAACATGCCACATGTCATCAAACAACACCTTCACCACCAAACCCTAGCCCTCTAGGTGACGTCAAGCCTCCATAAGTGACGTTTTACCTCTCCTAGGAAAAAGGTTTGGCATGTGAGGGATAGATTATGTCATCCATGATTTCTTTTAGGCCTCCAAAGGCACGTCTCTGTCATTCGACATGCAGGCCCTTGACATCCAACCTGTGGGGTTGAAGCCCCATGCAAGCCCAAGCTAGGCTTGCTCCTGCAAAAATGTCCACCAACAAGGTCTTGCAAAAAAAAAGGATACACCCTCCAAAGATCTCAAGTCAAAGATATCATGACAAGTGTAAATTGTTATCCCCATTTTATGGATAACTAAGGAGATTATGTCTTGAGGCCCTCAGGTTTCAGATATGGAGTGTCGAGAAGACGACATAGCCAAAAATACCATTTTGCATAGTTGGAAACCCCTCTCACCACCACAGATGGTCACATATTTCCATATCACATCCACCACATCAATTGTTTTCCAGAAGGCAATGGGCCTTTCTCCATGAGGTACACGCCAATATTATGGTGAGCATCATTTCAATATTTAGGCCATTTGAGTATGTTGTATTTTAGATTGCTCTAGATTTCATGATATATGCTTGGACATTATGCCTTTTACCTTGCTTCACCTTGGTGGTTGACATTGTGCCCTAGTAAGTGGTCTTCCTTGGGGATGGGTTTGCTACTAGGAACTCCCTTAAAGAGCCATCGTACCATTCTCGACCATACTTACCAGTTTCCATCATTGTTCCCCTCCATTTCCTTATCTCTTGGGATTTTAGGGTTTATTGACCCATTAAGGGGTTGTTCCACATTCTATGGGAAGAAGGGGCTGAAGGCTTAGAGGGATTGATGTTGGGTACAAGATAAAATCCTATGTATGAACCTTTTAGATTCTTCGCCCAGGGATCACCCAATAAAGCAATGAAACACTTATCTTTGAGTAAAGGGGGACCCATAATAAAATATGATTTAAATGCTTAAAGGGTTAGTTGAAGGATAAGAGGTCTCATCACGAGCCGACCTATCACATCCATGAATAAATAGTGGTATGATATTGCCATCATCTGGTCACCAAACCCGGGTAATTGCTCTCAATTGCATGGATGAGATAAAGGGGGTCTCATCACGAGCCAACCTTCTCATTTCCACTAGGTGTTTGTGGGTGACATTGCCATTATCTGGTCACCACGCTAGGGAAGTGACCTTCATCCTCTCCTTAAAATTATGAAAGAATAAAAGAATGGAAATTAATGGGCTTGGAAAAAGTGCATTGCAGATGAAGGTACCACACGCCCTCTACTACGACCCCTTGTATGTCATGATCCCTATGCCCATTGAGTCTTGACCCCAACCACTTCACCCACTTTACATGGCTTAGAGAGGGATCCCTTGGAAACTCTCATTGACCTAGGGAAAGATCTACCCAATAGGACACGTTGTCAACCCTCCCATATTCAGGCTTGACAAGTCGCATAGTGTCTGTTAGCACTCCGTAAATCTATTTGGCTGATGAACAAACGACGAAGGTAACTTTTTCAACCAACTTTGAGACCCAAAACTAGCCTTTCAGATCTGGAGAGGGCTCTCTCAGAAATGGCATGGTCTCCATGCAGGATATGTCATTATGAACGATGGATAGATTTAAAACTAGTGAAGAAATGCTTCTGGTTATATTGGCACAGGTAAGTAAAACTTGGGTTATGGGGTCGGTTTGAGGAAGAGACAGAACAAATGACTCAGTGACTAGATTCAAGAAGAAAAGGCTAGGCGAGCGAAAACCTTTAGTGTTAATCGTAAAGTGTGGCGGGAGAAAAACAGAGGGAGAAAACTCAAGAGCGCCGCTGTGGACAAATTCAGAGTTAGCTCGAGAGGAAAACACTTTGTCTAAGTGTCACAAACAAGGGGCGCAGTACAACGAATCCACAGGTTCGAAAATTCATTCCAAAATAGACGATATGAGATATGAAATTAAATATAACTGGAAAAAACATACGCAGAGAAAGAAACACAATACATCCAACTATTGCAACTAGAATCTTTACATCAAAACATAGGACCTTTGCATTAAGTTTCAGTGAAAAAACACTCAAACTTCTTACAATAGCATTTGTTTCTTAAAATTTCCAACCAACCCTGGTTACATCGAAAAGATGAAATATATAAATGAGGGTGCCACTTGGGATATCCTTTATTCTAACTGCTAACTCTAGACTAGGAAAAACCACGCCACATGCGCCAGAAACTCTTTGCATGGCACCATCCGAAAATAGGCAATAATCATGCATATCTACTAGTAACCATCTTCAGGTTTTGCCATGAGATCGGATCATCGGTCAGGATCCGACATAGGGAAAAACATGTCGCTGTGTCCCTCGATCAGCTATCCTTACGAACAGGTGACTGTCCAAAACTGGTGGTTGGTTTCGCCTCTCGTTACATGCTTATTTGCTGGGAGCTGCGTGCAACAAACGACTGTGCGATTCCCATGACCATTATCAAAATGGTGAGATGTTGTCAGAGGATGCGTATCACTCAAAAACTGTCGTGAAGGACAATGCCGCCCATTAAGTTTTCTTTTCTTATGCGAGGCCGAGAGCCACATAGGCTTCTTGTTCAGCTGCCCCGTCTTCTCTGAGATACTTTGTGTGCCCTTCTCCTGCTAGCCTTTGTGCTTCCCACAACTGAACAATAATGTTCTGAGCCTCCTTAAATTGCCTTTTCTGCCATGTTACATTCCCTCTATGACTCTATGCAGTTGATGCCTCCACTGTCTTTGTCGCTAGCTGTCGTTTTATTTCCCTATTTTCCTAATAAAGCTCAACAATAGCCAACTTTTACTGCTTTAGCTGTTGAGATGGCGTTTCCTCATTTGTCCCTGTGGCATCTGCCTTCTTTCTTCTGATCCCGCATCTCCGGCTTGATTTCCTGACAAACTCTTGTTGAGTGATGTGCTTGAGTAATATTTCGGTTGCCAGTCCAACGCGCAGACCTTCTGGGATTAGAGCCCTTGTGACCTCCTCGTTCTTTCTCGACCTACCTCTTCTCCGAGACAGCTGCTGTCTAGAGGCAAAATTTCCCACCGTCTCCCCCTTCTGTATGAATTTCTCTGTCTCAGCTATCTCACGTCTTAAAATGGTCTCTTCTGTAGGTGAAAAAATGGATCCTTCTAAGTTTCTTGGAATGGTTTCCGCAGGAGCGAAAGAATTCCAATCTCTTTGAGGTTCAGACCTCACAGTTCTGCTGCTCCGCACACCCTTTCTTGTACTTTGAGAAAATGCCATGTCGCGACCAAGGTGTGATCTGTGCACAAATGTTTTGAACAAATGTATCGAGGAACAACTCTGAACCAATTGGATTGGCAAAAGGAAACTATGACGAACAACTTAGGCCAGGTTCTATGACTGGAGAAACACGTCGAGCATCTGAGATTGATAGTGAATCAGCCCAGAGAGGAGAAACTGTTGGACATTAATGAATTTATGGTGACGAGATGTTTCAAGTTGACCCTCAGGTTGTTCATGGAAAATCCCCGCGTGTGGAATGCAGGTGATACGATTTTCTGTACATGAATAATACAAACGTTGCAATTCTTCATTCCTTCAGCCTTCATAATAAACAGATAATAACTGTATCACTTGCCAGCGTGACCTTTATTTAACCATTTGACTCGACAGGGGTACGTAGAAGATGGTTTCTTAACGGGATTCAACCTTTGGGAAAAGACAAGCCCGTACCATGTATATAGTTTTTGACTCTGACACCCTTTCCCATTTCCAAGGGCCAACCGACCATTTGATGACTTCAACATCATGATATTACGTACCTGACTTCACATGTTTAGGCGCATGGATCACTATGTGACTCTAAATCGACTCGAAAAGGAAAGAAAGGTGGCAGCGCTAA
>JASDQU010737348.1:79419-118701 GCA_032191745.1 Picea mariana | reverse complement strand
CTGTCAAGATTGAGTTATGTGTTTTCCTCTGTTATTTCATATTTCATGTCATTTTTTACATATACGTCTTTGATGAATGTTTTAGCTGCAATTTAGTATAACTTCTACTGTGGTGATTAGTCTCTAGTTGTCTAGTTATTTACATTTTTTCCTCTGTATCGACTACTAGCAGGTACTCGACCTGTGAATTATTTAGATCTCTATATTATATGCTTTCATCAAGGTATTCCTTTCCTTTCTTCTTCTGCTACAGCGTGGGATTCTTCTGAAATTGATGCCCCGCATTGTTGACAGCTCTATGTTTTCATACTTGGTCTCAAGATTTTAACTCAGTTATAGAAAATGACCTTCGATTTCGTTAAACCCTTCATTTGGCTTCACTGAATTTTCCTTGTATAATCTAAACTTGAAATAAGCACTTTAAAACATCAAACCTCTTTTAAAGATCTATTCTACCCATGAATGTACCCGTCGTAAGACAACCCAACATTGAACCTGGCCTATTGGATCAAACCAACGTCGCTTTGAATCTTTTCGATACCATACTTACGGCTTCCATCACCCAGACAGAGCTCGAACGTTCATGGTCCGCCATTGAACGTGATATCAGTATTCAAGAATATTTGGAAGTTATACAAAGACTGCTCAGAGATTGGATATAGCCTCATCCCCTGAAGTTGTTTCCCCCCTTTTCTTTTACTCTTTTCAGATGCTTAGACTCTACACTTTATAGCCTTAAGTGTAGACTCAGGAAAAACATCTTTCTGGCACCTTTGTCGGGGACGGAGAATCGCAGTCACTTTCCCCTGAGAAAATGACATTTCCAAGTTTTGTTTTTTGATAGTGAACAAAGAGAGAACACCTTGTTAAGGATAAAAATTCATCATTCACTTGGTGACTCTACTCTTAAGTAATCTGGCATCCTTTCGGAAGAACACCAGACAAAACCTAGATGCCAAACAGACAGTGCCAGTTTCCGACCCTGAAAAAATACTAAAACCAAGGGGTCTTTTTAAACAAAACGTGGTTGCCTATCAACCCAAGTCTAATCAGTCTAAATAGAATACCTTTCTCGAACCATCCCCCTCAAAAAAACTTCCTCTCAGGAAAATATCGAATAGTTCCATCGAAGACGAAACCCTGAAGTCTGGGCAACTCCTACCCGAGATCAAAACTGAGACCTCTCCGATGGCCTCTTACGCTACAAGGGGAAAAAATCCTACCCTAAAGCTCATCCCTATCGATATCCCATCGACTCTAAACCCCTCCATCACTCAAGGCCTTGAAGAAGTTTCCACGTACACGAACTCGACACTGGTGGGTTCTCTCATTTACATATCCTGCAAGTCAGAGGAGCCGAGTCCATGTATACCTTCTTCTCCTTTTTCATCTTCCACCTCCCCTGGTAGAAAGTTGCCCTAATTTTCCCCTTTCCACCCCGGGGAAGCCAGAGAGTCACTATACATCTTCGCCAACCCTCTTTATAACGCATCGATTTCCTCTCCTAGGTTATCCATGGCCACCGCCGGAGGAGGAGCAGGGGGAATAGGAGGCCAAGGCCAACAACTGCCTCCCAGGTTTTCACCAAAGTAGCCGTTAGATACGCCCCCTTGGTCCTTCTGGTACCTTTCCATGATTTACCTGAGAACTATATGAAAAACCTACCCAAGTTCACGGGAGAAGAGGATCTAACTGCAGCCGAGCATATCAACTTTTTTGATCAATTCGGTGATATTCTAGGGCTCGAGCATGAGGATGTGTATTCCCGATTGTTTGTCAAAACCTTTGAGGGACAGGTAAGAACTTGGCTTCGAAGCCTACCCCAAGGTTCAATCATATCCTACGATGTGCTAGAAGACCTCTTTCTCAAAAAATGGGGTGAAAGAAAGGATCATTTATACTATTTGACCGAGTTCATGTCTTTAAAGAAAAAGGGATCTGAAACTATTATGGAATTTATCCAAAGGTTTAACAAGTTGTACAATAATACCCTTGTTGAAGTTAAACCGTCCCATCCCGCAGCCAAAGTAACTTTCGTAGGAGCTTTTGAACCTAATTTCGCTCTACTATTAAGAGAAAGGAGAGGGGCCGACCTAATCCGAATGAAAGATGACGCTGTGGAAATTGAGTCAAACATGATGGCCTTGGGTAAATTAAAAATGAAAATCCAGACGAGAAACAGGGAAACTAGATGTCTTAGAGAAAAAGCAGAGCCCTCTGGATCTGGAAGATCCTCAGATGACAAGATGGATGACATGGCTAGGATAATCAAAGAACTATCAAACAAAATCTCAAGAATGGAGCTAGACCAATTGAAAGATGATCAATTCGTCAAAAGAGAATTAAGGAGAAATACCAATCCTCAATTTCAACCAAGAGAAATTAAAAAGGAAGACCAAACGATCCAAGCGCCGCTAAAAAATGAAAATTTTATTGGGGAAAATGATATGCAAGGGTTCGAAGACTTGGAGGAAGATGTAAACAACTTAGGCAATGATGGTATACAACCTCACTTGACCAAGGAATATTATGAGAAGTCCTTGAACACTGAACAATCATTGGTTCAAGACAATAGCCTAAATGACGCTGATGATCCCGTTCATCAAAGAATGGACACCATAATGGAAAAGCTCCAACAAAAATAGAATCTGAGGCCCAGAAACAAACTTGTGTTGACTGCGCAACCCAATTTTTTTTTGCCTAGGGGTGAAATATATGAGCCCGCCTAGAAAGAGACCGATATGTGAAATAACATAGGGGTAGACTCATAGAATACCAACATAAAATGGGTTGAAACCCAAGCAAGAAGAACTAAGGTAGCCGAAACGCAGACACCCGAAACCAAAAACGCTGAGAATAAAATAGTGCTACTAAATAAAATGGATAAGGAAGAGTCCGACGTTTCAGCCAAGGAAATGAACAAAATTGTGGGGGTTTTCTTCCTAGAAAACAAGATAAAAAAGATCAAGATACCAATACCTTTGGTTGAGTTGGTGAAGAATCCTGTGTACCGAAAAATAAACCAAGATGATAAATTTTTCAGATCTAGAGAGTTAGTCCAACGTAATAAATCTTGAAGATGAAAAGCCTAATATCACTTTTGGTCCACTTTTGGTCACCCCCTTCTATATTACCCTAAAAGTGCATGATTGGCTGTTGCATAATTGCATGCTGGACTCTGGGGCCTCTCATAACGTAATGCCTAAATCTATTATGGATAGACTAGGCCTTGAAATCACCATACCCTATGGAGATATTTACTCGTTTGATTCAAGGAGGGTTAAGTGCATGGGCATGATCAAAGATTTAGTAGTCACCCTCACCTAGATTCTAGTGAAAAATGTCCTAATGGATGTATTTGTCGTCGATATACCCCCAAATTATGGTTTACTATTGTCTATATCTTGGGGAGACAAGCTCAGGGGATCCCTCCAACTGAATATGACCTATGCCATAATCCCTGTTTTTGGTGGACAGTTCACACGATTATACAGGGAAACATGGTTGGCATATACAGTAAGTGATCCACAGAATCCTAACAATTACCCTATTTACATCGCCGATCAAGACCTGGGAAATTGTATTCTGTCCTTTGACGATACTGAAGAAAATTGTGCAGAAGAAAGTGACATCGATGAAATCAAAACTGAAAAGACAGCTAAAAATGTGTACAGTACTGGAACTTGGAAAATGTTCTTTGATGGTGCTTCGTCGTGTGAAGGAGCAGGTGCGGGAGTGATTTTCATAGCACCTGAAAATGAATTCGTCGTTCTCTTCTCTTATAGGTTACAGTGGGACGTAGACTGCACAAACAACATTTGCGAATATGAAGCTCTAGTCTTGGTTCCAGAAGCTGCCAAGAAGATAAACATAAATAATTTAGAGGTCTATGGAGACGTTGAACAGATTGTGAAATAGATAAATTGGCAGTACCAGGCCAAGCACCCGAGACTGAGGTCCTACAGAAATTGCACCTGGGATCTAATGGAAATTTTCTTTTCATCGGTAAAGGTTCATTTCATCCCACGAGCTGAAAACTAGCAGGTCAATTCAATGGCCAAAGCAGCTTCGACTTTCACACCCCCTACCGCTTTCAAATTAAAATACCACATAGAGGTAAGGCACAAACCATCCATACCAAACAACATACAACATTGGCAGGTTTTCGAAGATGACAAACAGATCAGAAAGTTCCTAGAAATGGTGGATGATTTCTGCGAAACCCACATTGACCAGGAAAACCAAAACGATCATACCCGGATTATGCAAGAAGGAGAGGAACCTCAAGAGTTTCGAGAAAAAATTGCAAATAATTGCTTGCTAGTGTTAAAAAGTAATTAGATCCCTAGGGGCCTGATACCTCTGGAAAGGTTGTTTGATTAAAACGATGTGCCTCTGAAGTCCACCTTGCAACCCCAACCAGAGGAGGTCGAAGACTACGATGTGGGTACCACTAAAGAGCCTAGGAGAGTGAAGTTATCAAAAAATCTTCCTCCTGAGATAAAAAAGCAAGTATAAGGACTTACTCAGGCGGTATAAAGATGTCTTTGCATGGTCTTACGATGAGATCAGAACGTACGACACCTCTGTGATCGAGCACAAGATACCTTTGAAACCTGGTATTAAACCCTTCAGATAGAAGCTCAGACAAATCAACCCCATTTTACTACCTGTGGTCGAAAGAGAAGTGAAAAAACTGTTAGATGCAAAAATAATTGTACCTCTCAGGTACTCTGACTGGGTGGTGAACTTAGTCCCGGTTAGGAAGAAAAATGGGGAGATCAGACTGTGCGTAGACTTTAGAAATCTAAACAAGTCCTCTCTCAAAGATAACTATCCTCTACCCAAAATGGATCACATTTTGGAAAAAGTAGTTGAGGCAAATAGGATGTCGATGATTGATGGGTTTTCCGGTTATAATCAAATTGCCATCAACGAGCATGATAAAGAAAAAACAACTTTCACCATCCCTTGGGGCACATTTATGTATGACAAAATGCCTTTTGGTCTGATGAACGCAGGTGCTACCTTCCAGCGCACTATGGACATTGCCTTCATCGGTGAAAAAGATAAATTTGTGGTTATCTACCTCGATGACCTGACTGTCTTCTCTAAATCTGACGAAGACCATTTGCTACACCTGAAGCAAACGTTTGAAAAATGCCAAAATTTTTGGTTTGTCTTTAAACCCTAAGAATTCTCACTTCGTGATGCAAGAAGGTAAACTCTTGGGCCACATTGCATCTCGGGGCGGAACTAAAATCGACCCTTAAAGGGTGGAAGCTATAGACACCATAAATATTCCTAGAAATATAAAAAAAATTCAGTCATTTTTAGGAAAAGTAAAATTTTTGAGAAGATTTATCCCAAACTTTGCTGAAATCGTGAAATTGATCACATATATGCTAAAGAAGAAGAACAAAGTGAAATGGGCGGTAGAGGCTAAAGCGTCATTTGCACGCATCAAGAAAGTTATCAACGAACTGCCTGTATTGGCAAGCCCTGATTACCTAAAGGATTTCCTGTTTTTCTCATTTGCCTCCGAACACACAGTGGCGACATTTCTCCTCCAGAAGAATGAAGAGGGTTTTGAGCAATCAATAGCCTTTTTTAGTAAAAGTCTTAGAGATGTTGAACTGAGATATGATATAATGGAGAAACAAGCGTATGCTATGGTTAAGGCTTTGAAGGCTTTTAGAACTTATGTGCTACACTCCAAGGTAATCACATACATTCCCACCAGTTCTGTGAAGGATATATTGGTCCATCTTGACAGTGATGGAAAGAGGGGTTGATGGCTCGCTAAAATTCAAGACTTCGACCTAGAGGTAAAATCGATGAAACTAGCAAAGGGACAAGGTCTGGCTAAGCTCTTGGTGGAATCAAATTTCAGAGCAATCAGAATAAATAACCTGCAAGGATATGAGGGACAGGGGGACATAAACGATCCTGACGACCAAATAGCTATCTCCAAAATCGAAGAGAAGTTTTCCTTATCAGATTTGTATAAATATATAGTGTTCTACCTACTGACCGTGAAATTCCCTAGCAATCTATCTCCAGCTAAAGCCAGGACACTTAAGCTGCATGTGGTGAAGTACTGTATATCTGAAAGTCAACTGTACTGGAAGGACCCCTTAGGCTTCCTACTAGTTTGTTTGGTAGAATCAGAAACAGAGGGGGTCATAAACAAATTCCACGAAGGAGTGTGCGGAGGGCATCACACCTGAAGGGCAACAGCTTATAAAATCCCGAGGGCCGGATATTATTGGCCTAAACTTTTCTCAGATGTCAACGTCAAAGTCAGAGCCTGTAACCCTTGCCAGTTGTTTGCAAGAAAACAAAAGCTCCCAGTTCTACCTCTGGTTCCTGTCAAAACCAAAGCCCCTTTTCAATAATGGGGGTTAGATTTTATAGGCGAAATCAACCCACATTGCAGCACTCAACACAAATGGATCCTCACCGCCACAGATTATTTCACCAAATGGGTGGAGGTTATTCCCATTAGGAAGGTGACCGATTCAATGGTGATAGATTTCCTGGAAGAGAGCACACTGTCCAGATTTGGCTGTCCCCGAAAGATAGTGACGGATAATGCCCAGGCATTCAAGTCTATGGAAATGGTTAGCTTTTGCAAAAAATATAACATCGTATTGGGCCACTCCACAACATATTACACTCAAGGTAATGGGTTAGCCAAATCATAAAATAAAAGTTTAATTACCATAATTTAGAAGGTGTTGAGCGAAAACAAAATATTTTGGCATGTATACTTAAAGTACGCCTTATGGGAAAATCAGATAGGTATATATGAAGAAATCCATTGGTACTTCTCCTTTTTAAATGGTGTACGGGACTAATGTGGTTTTACCTATAAATTTGGCGCTCTCTGTAATGAAAATCTGGCAAGATGAGAAAGAAGAGCCAAACCATGTCACAAGAAGAATAAATCAGCTAATCTAGGTCCAACAACGCAGGACTGAGCTGAACGCAAGGATGCAAAAATACCAGGATAACATGAAAGCGTTGTTCGATCGTAAAGCCAAAAACAGGGATTTCCTCCCAAATGATTTGGTTTTGAAATGGGATGTTAGGAGGGAAGATCCGACAAAACATGGTAAATTTGATCATATCTGGTATGGACCGTTCAAAGTCTCAGCTTCTGAAGGGAAGAATTCATTTCTGTTAGAGAATTTGGATGGTGAAACTCTCAGCGCCCCTATCAATGGGCGTTATTTAAAGCACTATATGCAATAAGTTCCAAATCTCCATTGTATATACCGATTTTTGTTTTCTTTTTTCCTTTTATAAAACTTTTTGGTAAGTTCACTTTCATCTTGAATAAAACAGATTGTCGATTTCCTAGAAGTAGAAACTTAAATTTTGACACACAGAGTCCCATAAATCCTGATAAACCTGATACTCTACGTGTTGTTTCATACAGGCCTCTAAATTACAGCCCAAACTGCAAAAGGAGGAAGGGACAACCAGGTACCAGGAAATTGACCCACTGAAACAGGTGACAAATATTTTTCTTTTAGAGGAGAACGAAGTGGTAAGGCTGAGGTATGAATTTCCTAGGTATCTGGTTTTCAACTGAACATCTCTTAAAACATAGAAGTGGTCTCACAAGTATGTTGTATTCACCTGAGTCAATATTACATGATAACATTCCGGGTTTTGAGGTCCATAGCCATCTCTCTTTCCCTTTTTCATCCTTGGCCCTCTCTCCTTAAGCTCTGACACCTGCCCATACCATCCATAGAGGAAAATAGGTTCCTCTTCAAGTTGGGAAACTGGTGAATGTTTCAGGAAGTAAGCTTGGTATTCACGACTCCTCAGTCCCCTGCTGAATAAAGCCATGCGTAGGCGGATCCTAACTCTTGTAGGTCTTTTAACAGGTTTCGAATGGTTAAGTATTGCTCAAAAGAAGACCCCTGGAAATGAATTCTCCCCTATTTTCCTGCGAACTAGGGCATTGTGAAGGTTAAGAGAAAGTTGGACCAGAGCACTGAAAGAAAGTTGAAAATCCTCTGTAACGAATATCACCCCTAGTTTTCTGTTACGCCAATTTATTTCCCCCACTCCACTTTTCAAAAGTAAAGTATAAGACAGATGGTGAAAGGAAATTCATAATTGATTTCCCCCATCTAGTCCAAAGAGATGATGAAAGTAAATTCATAAAATGATTGCCCTCATCTCAACATTTAAATTAAAGATTACTATTTGGAGTGGTGAAAGGAAATTCAATAAAGGGAACTAGATAACTTCATTGGGGTACTGAACAGGCTCACTGGTAGTGAAGCAATATCTAAGATATTTTGTAAGGCTGTCATATTTAAATTATACTACACTCTGGTAATCAAGATTTTTGAAACCGAATCCACAACTCCAGTTCATGCAAGTCTCCCTGATTAAAAGCATGGATTTTTTTTTTTTTGAATCGAGCTAAAACCTACCGTATCTGTTAATTTTCCTAAGATTGATTGGACCGTCTTAAGCAACTCCGTTTTCAGCCTCGAGGAAGGGAACGTTACTGAATGGACTGTCATTGAGTTTAGGAAGCGTGACAAGTTTTTGAAAGTTTCGGAATTAAATTTGAAAACCTCCTTTTTTCCTCTGCCTCCCCTTTTCCAAACGAAGTGTCACCGAAGCAAAATGATGTCTCAAGTCCCTGACTTGCGAAGTCGTGTTAAAGTTACCCAGGTTAGTATCAAGAAGCAAGTCACTTTAAACCCTGGTTAGTTACTATCACAATTTCACGACTCAACGATTGTCTCCCTAAAGGGCAACACCTTCGTAACCCCGATCCCTGAAGTCATGATTTTCTTTAATTAAACATGGATAATTAAAAGACTTAAGTTAAATCACTTCTAATCTATTAGCTCGCGCCATCATGATTTCGGGTTTTTGAGGCTCAGTGTCTAGGAGAAAAAACACCCGATGTGGTGAGAGCCGAAAAGGGGATTAGCAACTAAGTGCACCAATTTGAAATATCTAAAATAGATTAATTAGAACCTTAAATGAACTTTAACACACGCGGTTTACAAATGAAGTATTAAATGATCCTGTGTTTTTCAATGTTACTACTCGTCAAGCATATATGGCATTTATTTGAATTTGCGGTAAGGTGACAGATAGTACAATCTTGTTTTTACTTCTAAATATTTCTATTAAGCGATTTGACCGTTCTGTTGGCAAGGACACCCATGGGTTTAAATGACCAAGATAAAGAGTTTTTCCTTCATTATTTCAGTTTTCATTTCTATTTGTGCGCAGAACCATTTCACCAGGATAATCGTTGTTTGTGCTTTTCAATTTTTTCAACAGGAGGTCCAGTTGCAGGTTTCTCTATCATGGCTCCACGAAAAACATCCAAGGTATCTATCGAGAGTTCAGGTCAAGGTTTAGATGTTGTTTCTGATACCTCACCCCAGAGTATTAATGTTGTCAAGACCTGGTCATACGTTTCCAACATTCTGCAATCCGAGTCTGTAAGTTGTTAGGATGATTCTAGCGACAACAAGAATGATGACTTATCAACCAAATACAAAATCGCCGCTCAAGCAGAGATGCACAAAATAGCGGCAAGGCCCTAGCTTCTTCCCTATTATGAACATGTGGAAATCCCAACCAGGAGGATTATCAGTGAACAAAAGGTAACGATTGGGACTTTCAGGCCAAAACATTTGCGGGAAATGTATAAATTTTCACCCACACCGAACGTCACTAACAATGTTGAATTTCTAGAAGGTTTCAAGAAGAATGAGTGCGAGCAGTATGCAAGAAGTTTGTTTGATCTGATCAAAGATTGGGTCTCACAAATTGCAAAATTCAGGGCCGATACTAACAGGATCTATTCAATCTCCTCCTTGGAGCCACAATTCAAGTACATAGCAATGATGGCCTACAGGTTGTATGGGAGGGAGGACACTACCCATTTTTTCCTCCCATGGGTACCGCTCATTCATATAGTTGTCGAGGGCTTCTCCTTCGACTGGGCCAAACTGTTTTCTGACAGTTTGACCGGTCGAATTACCGAATATCGAGCACAGAGGGAAAGTAAGAAAGCGACTTCGTTCTTTATGTATGCTTACATCATGGATGCCATCTGCTTCATGAAACCTTCCCACTAATGAACTGGAGCTGGGCTCCATCTAATACTGAGCCGATTCATGTTTACCACTCGAAGCTCTGGGAGGATAATGCCAAAGAATTCATCTATGAAATATTCAATTGGGTAATGGTGCCATTGCACGTCGCCATCTTTGGCCAGCTGCCACCCAGGATTTTGGATAGCGTCGCGACCAACCTGAGTAGCATGGAAGATTTGTATATAGAGGCAGAATTTACATATATCAGGGTTTTTAGCACCTCTGTCCCCCCATATGCTCTACTGCTATTTTTTCCAGATAAGCTATTGTGTCGTGAGATCGCCAGGTAGACTGTGCTCGGCGGAATAAGCAAAGAGCTCAAAGGAGTATCAAAGAAGGTATGGTTGCCCTTCCCCATTCATATTGGCGCATATTCCTTGTTAGATTTTGGCCATGTCAAAGATGAGGCTATGGTTTTAGAAGAAATGAAGTTGGTGGATATTAAATTCAAGAAGCAAGACCCTAGTAAGGTTGTGAGCAATCACCTGGTGAGTTGTGGCCTGAAGAGATATGAACATGAGGATTCCCCTCATGATGAAATATTCCAGGGTGCGAGGTCCTACTCGGAAGTCCTGAGTCAGATTCAAGCCCTACCACCCAAAGATAAGGCTGATTTCTTTAAATTCCCGGAGCACCAATGAAGTTGTCTCCCTCAGATTTTGCAAGGTGAAATCCCAAAGCTTC
Organism: Picea mariana; assembly: GCA_032191745.1. NCBI lineage: Eukaryota > Viridiplantae > Streptophyta > Pinopsida > Pinales > Pinaceae > Picea > Picea mariana. The sequence goes on along the minus strand of JASDQU010737348.1, from coordinate 107,863 downwards.
TGGTTACATAGCAGACGAGGGTCAAAGTTTCAAAAGACTCAAGTCCTAACAAGGAGAAGAACCAAGATAAAATAATGGAGGCTGGAACCTTAGAGCGAGGACCCAAAATTCCCTACCAACAGGAAGGAAACCCCAAAAAGGGTACGTCGGGTAAGCAGGCCCAAGGTCAAGTAGAGATGCCCTCGAAAGGGTTGGGTGACTCACTACCGCTCATGTAAACAAGCCGTCCACAGATGCTACCCTGAAACAACCATCCAAGGAAATCAGCAGTTCGATCGCCATTATCACACCCTTACAATTCACAAAGGGGAATCCCGATGCGGTGTGGATCTTCAATGAAGAAATGATACCCATTTCTGTAGAGGAGCTGCCTCCTAACAAATTGTTCTTTGATAAAAAAAGGAAGGCCGTGGTGAGACAAGGATTATATCAAAGGGAGGGCGTAGTGGATAAAAAATTTAAAATCATGACAGATGGAAAGGCCGCGAAAGAGGAAGAGTTCGTAGACAAGATAGTAGGAACACTAGGGGATTATGCTACAACAAATCAGTACTCAGTTGGAACTCTGAAGGCCCAGTTGAAACGAAATAACCTCTTGATCAGTAAGTTAGAAGCTAAAGTGGCTACTGCTGAAGCGAATGCCAAGGAAGAGGTGAGAAAAAGCCTCGAGCAAGCCCGAATAGCCGATTTGCAGGAGATTGAGAAACTCAGATCTGACCTTGAGCAGGTGCGCTAGTCGGCGCAAATTAGCCAAACATAGGTAAGCCAGCAGGGGCAACAAATTATAGAGTTACAATCGAAATTGGATGTGGCTGAGAATCATGTTTTAGACATAAAAATGTTCAGATCCCAAGCCACCAAAATCCAACATAAGGTATTAACGGCTCAACAAAACTTGCTTGTATAAGTAGGAACCATTCAAAACCATTTTCAGACGATAGATCAAGTGTTAGAAAATATTTATTTGAGAGAAAGAGAAGTTGGGGGTAGCTCAGGTTGCTTTCCAAGATGTTGTTATAACTACGACGAAGATAGAGATGGTCAACAACTCCAAATTATCCATCGTAGAAAAAACTAGAGGAAATATCTTTCTGAAGGTCTGGGAGCAGAATATATCGAAAAGCAGGGGGAAAGCTAATGAAGTGATGAATTCTTGCGAGGAAAAGTTCGCCTTGCTAAGTAAAAGTTTGTTAGACCTTGACAAGGAAGGCAGTGCTGGGACGCTGGGAAAAATCAATATAGCTAAACACCTGCTGGACATCAAAGAAAATGTGGAGAAGGAACAAGTGGACATATCCCAGATAAGCCAGGTTGATATGGTCCAAGTGGACAAATGGCTAGTACAACCAAGTTTGCAATTATGCTCCATCATCGTAGAAGACCGACAAGTAGGGAAAAGGCTGCCACAATTGGCGAAGAGTTGTTACACCTTTGAGGCAAGAAAACAAGCAGAGCCTTCCAGGTTAATTGCCCAGATGGTGGAAAGGTGTGTCATTTGCATCGAGCAAGCGAAGGGGCAGGTTTCTGGTGCTAAATAATGACAGATGTCAACCTGTTCTATTTCTGTAGCCAGAAGAGCAGAGAAAGAAGGTGCTCCGCCCTTATGAGGGAAGACAAAGATGAGGAGATGAAACGCTCCAATTTTTCATTTGTAACTGACAAGTTTCCAGAACAATGTAAATTCTAAATGTTCATAATTTTTGTTTAAATAGACATCTAGGAAGAGATGAAAGGGACTTTTTTTTGGTGATATATTGTAATAGAGAAAGTTCTTTTGAGCCAGGATTAATACATAGCGAATTGAAGACTCCATATTCTGTCAAGATTGAGTTATGTATTTTCCTCTGTTATTTCATGTTTCATGTCATTTTTTACATATACGTCTTTGATGAATGTTTTAGCTGCAATTTAGTATAACTTCTACTGTGGTGATGAGTCTCTAGTTGTCTAGTTATTTACAGTTTTTCCTCTGTATCGGCTACTAGCAGGTACAAGACCTGTGAATTACTTATATCTCTATATTATATGATTTCATCAAGGTATTCCTTTCCTTTCTTATTCTTCTATAGTGTGGGATTCTTCTGAAATTGATGCCTCACATTGTTGACAGCTCTATGTTTTCATACTCGGTCTCAAGATTTTAACTTAGTTACGGAAAACAACCTTCGATTTCGTTAAAACCTTCATTTGGCTTCACTGAATTTTCCTCGTATAATATAAATTTGAAATAAGCACTTTAAAACATCAACCCTCTTTTAAATCTCTGTTCTCCCCATGACTGTACCCATCGTAAGACAACCCAACATTGAACCCAGCCTATCGGATCAAACCAGCATCGCTTTGAATCTTTTCTATACCATACTTAAGACTGCCATCACCCGGACAGATCTCGAACATTCATGGTCCGCCATCAAATGAGATATCAATATTCAAGAATATTTGGAAGTTAGACAAAGATAGCTCAGAGATCGGCTATAGCCTCATCCCCCGAAGTTGTTTTCCTCCTTTTCTTTTACTCTTTTCAGATGCTTAGACTCTACACTTTATAGCCTTAAGTGTAGACTCAAGACCAACACCCGCCACCTTAGAACTTTTCCCAATACACATTTAGTATGTTTTAAATGTTAATAAATCATCATGCAGGTCTCGTAAAGATTGTCATTAATAGGTGAAGGGATCGAGGAGTTTTCTTATTAAACCAAATTAAAGCATGATTTGCGGAAGATTATATTATCTCTCAAGCGCTCATTTGAAATATTATCTGGATCAAAAGAACACTCTTGTCAACTTATGGCAGCAATGGCTCGACAACAGTTCTATATAGATACTTTGAACATTTTTGGATGAGAGGATCAGAACTTTCAGTGGTCTAGAGCATACTCTTATTATTCATCCCCTTCTACTCAGAAGGAAGTAATTTGGACATCCAAAATTACTCATGCATGTGGTGTGATCCGAATTTATGCAAGAATGCAACAAAATACACAAATAACCATGAATACAAAGATGCAATGGCAATAACACTTCATTTCATTAATATCAAACAATTGAAATTTGTTTACAGACATAATAGAAATAAACTAGCTAGGGAGCTGGTAGCTTATCTCTGAGAAGCGATGTGGTGGCTACAAGCCTCTGAACTCTGTGTTAAAATGAGGCTCGAAGGCTTATATATTATTTAGAAACAATGGAAACCATAAATATCCAAAAACCTAACCTTAGGAGATGAAACGCCAGAATATGGGCCCCGTCGGGGTAAATTAGTACATCAATTTCCCGGGGTCGTAACTTTGGCATAGTATCTCTATTTGACGCATATGATACATCGTTAGAAAGACCTATCTGAGGACTAAAAGTTATGACAATGAATATAGGAAAATTATTATGATCAATTGATTCCCAAAAAACATCGTTTAGGACCTCAAAATGGCTTCGGAAGTTTAGGACTCGAAAAACTGCCAAAAATAGTAAATTGTGCTACAATTAAGGAAACTAAAAAACTGAAAGAAACAATGGTGGGGGTCCAAGTGGAATAGGCGGGTGGCCACAAATATACATCTGGATCATTCCTCCCCTGTTAGGAAGCAATGGTCCCCATTGCGTTGAGTTCGTCCATGAGATGAGGAAACTTTTGCTGGACTTGGTCCTTGGTGAGCCAGTTGCCCTGGTGAAGGAGTTGGCCTGCTTTGACAACACTATATAGCTGGATCCTCTACTGACGTGTGTTCTTTATATATGTGTCCATAATCTGATCAGTTGTGGCTTGTTCCATGCAGTCTGAGTTTAACTCTGTTGGTGTGAATTGTTTTTCCATCAAATGTGTCCAGTGGAGGTGGAAAGTAAGTCTGAAGGCACTCCACATTGAACACTGGGTGCAAACCAAGGGATGATGGGATACTGAGCTCGAAGGCATTGTCCCCTACAAACTTGGTGATGGTGTATGGCCCATATCAAAGCGGGCGAAGCTTGTGGTGGGGTCCAACAATGTGCTCCTTCTGCAAATGTAGCCAGACTTTGTCACCCACCTGGAAGTTGTGTGGCACCTGATGCTGATCATGTCACTACTTGTACTTAGCATTGGCTCTTGTTGGCCCTCGCCCAAGTTTTGAGGAAACCTTGGTCAAGTTTGGACCACTTTTGGACGTCAACACATTGTTCGAAGAAGGAGCGCCTAGGCAGAGCTGATATCACGGATCTCAGTTATTTTGCAGGCTATGTGGACCCAGTAAGGGATTCCTTAGGGTTTTTGTAATGGGTTATGGGATGTTGGCCCATGGGTTCTCCCATTTTTAGGCCTTTTTGTAAGGAATTGTAAAAGTATAAATAAGTAAGAATGTATGGTAGAAGTAGCAAAGTCTTGGTAGATAAGTGGAATTAGTTTGGGTTGATTTGTGCAAAAGTGTATATGTGTTAAGGCTTTGTGCTCGGTAGAGGGTTGGATCTATGCCTTGAACTAGTTTTTGGGAAGAAGGCAAGGCGGTTGGTGGGCGTAGCCCCACACTTGGGTGAACCACATATATCTTGTGTCTTTGGTTTGATTTGTGCTATGTTGTTTATGTCATGAATCTACTTAGTGATTTGATTATTATGTATGATAGATAGATCTGTTATTTCTTAAGTGCTTACTTGTGTTAAAGGGTAAATGAATGTTAGATCTACTCATTGCTAAGTATTCAAGATGTGTAATCATTTATTGTTACTGCGTAGATTTATCTTGGACTAAGTCCTGAGATGTTGATTAAGCTAATGAACTAATGCATGTCATATTCTAAGTGTTACTAGAGTACTCTGTGAAGTGTTATTATCACAAATCTGTGTCCCAGCCTGGGTACAGACACCTATGTCATGTAACCCCGCTTTCTTCTACCTCGGGTGAGACCTCGTCGTTTTTGCAGGTGTTGCCGAAAGGGCGGGTAGTCGGGGTTTTGTTGGTGCGTTGTTAAGCGTTGAATCTTGGGTCTGCCCCTGTGCCAACAAATGGTTCCGTTGTCAGGAACTGAAACTGTGATTGCTGGGAACTAAAGTAAAGAAAAGAGAAGCTCTGTGCATAGATCTTCTACTGTAGTGTGCAGTACTCTACTTAAATTGCGAAGATTTTTGCTAAGAGAGAAATCTGATCTAAATAAAAGAGGTAAGATCTTAAAAGAGGTAAAGCTTTGTGCTTTGATAAGAGTAAGATAAGTGAAAATTTTTGTTTTGAAAGCATGAATTTAAGTATGTTTAATAGATTCTGTCCTAGTCTGAAGGCCATGGCGCAATTGGAAGAAAGAGTTGATTTGAGTAAATTTAATAGAAATAAAGAAAGATATGTCATTCCTATTCATACAAAGATTTTTTGGACTAATAAGTGGATGTAGGAACCTAGAAATAATTTTTTGCAGGTAGAGCACTGTGATCCTCGTGCGCAATACATAAGAGGTTGGGGAACATTTAAAATAAAAAGAGGATTGACGCTATGCTATAATTGCAGAAGATCGAGACATATTTCTAAGGAATGCCTTGGTGCAAGTCCCATTTGTCTTTATTGTAAGATTTTTGGTCATGAGGTTGAGGATTGTCCAAGAATATTGCTAAATTTGAAAGGATGAACGTAAGACAAGAAAAATATGAAGAAAGTCAAGAGACTAAGAGAATGTTAGGAAGTCATAAAGAGAAAGAATCAGATAAATTTCAGACTACATTAGTTCAGTTGAAATAAATGATGGATGCTCATAAAGATGTAAGTTTACCAGAGATTCTGAAAGTAAAACAATGCATAAGTACAAGAATATAAGACTTCGACATAGATTGTGTTTTGGATGAGGAAACATAAGTGAATATTATGACAGAGAAAACTTGGAAATTGTTTGGAAAGCCTACTTTGGTACCTTCATTGGGAAGTATAGGCTTGTTTAAAGGAAAGATCATAACCCTATGTGGAAGAATTACTATTATACCTATTATTGTTCATGGAACATCGACCGAAGAGGAATTTGAAGTCATTAAGTTTATTGGGGACAACACCCCTTTCCCACTTTTATTAGGTAAGCCCTGGATTGAGAAGGATCAAATCATAAGGAAAGCAGAGGAATAGGCTACAAAAAATAAAAATCAAGAACTAAGGGATTTCATAGCCAGAAAAATAGATCGACTAACAAAATAACGAGAGGATAAGTTGAAGCAACAGAACAACGTAACAACATAGGAGGGGCATAAAGCAAGAGAATTAGCTGCCAAGGTTGAAAGAATGCAAGAAGGCTTGAAGAACCTATCTATTCAAGAAAGAAGTATAACCACCCATAAAGTATTAAGAGAATGGATATTAACTTCAGACCCTTTGAGGGCACATCAACAATGTGAAGTCACTACGCTAGGGGAAGATAAGAATAAAAATGGAAATAGGATTCTAGAAATAGTTAGAGAGACTCAGATCACAATAAAGAAGGCAAGGGCTATCAATTAAAAAAAAGCTATGTGGAAAATCTATAAGAAGCTACAAAGAACGGATGGAAGACTTTGTAGATTGAAACCACGCAGGAGGCAGGTTCGCAGGATTTGAACCTTGCCGGAACAACATGACCGCACAGAATGGGACTTCACCATGGTGAAGTTATATGACCGTCGGAGGTGCACCGACCATTAGAATGATACTCCATAATGGTTATAAAACACATTTATGGGGTGATGGACTACTTTTGGGATGTTGAGACCGTGCCATAACAGAGAAATTCACATTGATGGAAGCATTCCTAACTGTTGGGAGAATCTGTTACAATGCCCTGCCTATTTAACTCGTTGGTTGCTGCTCTGGGACCACTTTTTTCCGCCCGTGATGAATTGAGCTAACATAAAATTGTCTAAGTGTCGATCTATGTTATCCGAAGCTAGAACTCACCGTCTGTTTTTCTACCCTGCATGTCTGTTCGTCTACCCCGACCCGTCTATTTAAAATTTTGGATGTTGGACGAACCTAGTGATTTAGAGAAGTCCTAAAAAATATAATGGCTGACAGACTGATATATGAAGGTGTCCAGACATCCTTTATTAGAGGACTACAGGATTTCCCTTCAACTGGACGTCATTATGGTTGTGCTAATCCCACGACTAAGAAATGAAGTAAACACTGCAAAGATCTTGCTAATGAAAATCAAATCCCGTCCATCCTACTAGAGTATATCCCACCTTTGGCCGGCATAGTTAATCATGACATCATCCCATGCGATTTTGAGTACACTGTATTCACTGCGTACATTCCGAAAGGAATACACGTAATCGGGAGTCAGTTAGGACGGATCCTGCTACTGAAGAACAACGACTTCAATCTACGAGACAAAAATAACTATGCTATGCTATCACCCCACCGCTACTTGAAAAATTCAACTGGGAAGAAGCCTCGCCTTACCTCCCAACCATTTATTAAGGGACTAGAGTAGTCCACCGTGCTAAATGTGATGAAGATTCCCCATTTTGGCCGCCACCAGGAGGTTAACGCTTGTGTTAAACTCCTCTTGTCGTGCTATCATGGCGGATACCTGTGGTTAAACCAAAGGATTATCATGGGTCCGACGTTGATCCACCATATTATAGGCTTAAGTATGAAGGGACCCAACCCTCAACAATTTTATCCAGGGGAGGCCTCAGACTGCTCCCTGGCACAATGCATCAAGAAATCTTACGACAAAGTAAAAAGGGAAAGCAAGGTTACAAGGTAGCCACTATACAAGATAGAGCAGTGTACCTCGCTTGCCAACTCATAGCTGACAAGCTCGTAAGGAAGAGCCACCCCACACAGCTCACCAGGTTCGTGGTGGACCTCGCAGGAAAATGTGTGGAGGTCATTCAGATGAACTGGGTGAGCTACCTTGTCAATGAACTCAATAAATATTGCTAAGTATCCCAGGATTTGGGATACAAATTCCACTACAACCGGCTGATCATTTTGATCGCATTTGTTGCTTGGCAAATGTATGAAGGAGCCACCTTTCTAGAGATCAAACCATCGGAGCCGTTGGCTGCTAGGTTTTCCACCTTGTGGCACACCAACGACATGACGAAGCAGTGGCAGTCCAACATTGTGTTTCATGCATACTATCAACAACTAAAGTTTTCCATTGAATCATTTCTTCACATGACACTGCACACCCTGCACCAGTACCGACCAATATCAAAGTTTCATGCAGATACACATTTCATCTATATCACTGTGCGCAGAGATGAGAACAAGGAAGAGTTACAATGATACTACATACTAACATATGAAGACATGGAGAAGATCACAAAGGAGTGGCCGAAGGAATTCCTTGTACCCATCGTTGATGTAGAACTCTCCGACACTGAAACCATAGGAATCCCCATGGTCACCCGGGTCGAGCATGTCGAACAGTCCAGTGGGATGAAGAAGAAGAAAAAGTAGGAGGAAGTCCAGGATATAAATACTGATGAGCAGTACAACGTTTCTGAAGATAATGGATTTGAATCACCAGGAGGAGGAGGAGATGAAGCATAAGGGCAAGGAGGAGGAAATAAAAGAGAAGAAGGAGGAGGAGGAGGCAAAGATACCATCCCTCCTTGTAAGGATCCTTCTGCTTGGACAGTAACACCGTAGAAGAGGAATATTTCTCCAAAGAAACCTTCAGCAAGGAAGAAGATGCACGTTAATAAGACCTAGTTGGAGGCCACACTCACAGAGGACAATATCAGTCTGGTCCGTGGATCTATGGAGGAAGATTCCAAGGACATATTGCAAAGATATGGAGTAAAGCAGAAAGAGATATATGGAAGGTTTGAGAAGGAATTGAAGGAAGTATGACAAGCTATTTGTTTGGTCCGCGTAGTACCTATTACGTCACAGATTGGAGAATTGGGGGATGAACCAGCCCAATTGAGAAGAATTGCAGATGTGACAGAAGCGCAACTTTAGAAAGTCCAGGAAGAGAAGGAGAAGGCTACAAAAGCCTTGAAATAAGAGAAGGATGAAGCCTTAGAACAATTACGAGTATCACGATACAATTTAACTGCCTATGAAAGTGAGAAAGAAGAGTTTCAGGCGATGATCCAGGAGTAAAAATCCCAGCTACAAAGAGAAAAGGAGAAGATGCTCATAGAACGGACCATGGTCAAAGAGGAAGTGAGTAAAGCATGTTACTCAGTGCTAGGCTTGGCACATGAGGTGATGTTCCAGAGTCTGTACTTAAGGCTATGAAGTATAGAGTCTAAGCATCCATAAGAGGGTAAAAGATATGGAAAGGAGCAAACAACTGGAAGAGAAACTATGGATGATTTCTAAGTTGTCTATGTCTAAATTCCACTTACTCTTGAATGGTTATGTCCCATTCAATGGCTGCCCATGAACGCTCGAGTTCGACCCGGGTGGTTGCAGTTCTTAGGATAGTATCGAAGAGGTTTAAGGCGATGCTAGTTTGGTTTGAGAGGCTGGGTTCTACGCAAGGTTGCCTTGTAATAGGGGCAGTCATTTAAGGAACATAAATTTAAGAGATTGCTACTTTTAAGTTGTTGATTCAATTTTAGATTATATGAGAAAAAATATCGTGAAATAAATTAATAGTTTAACAAAATCGAAGGTCGTTTTCCGTAACTGAGTTTAAATTTGAAACCAAGTATGAAACGAAAGAAAACATAGAGTTGTCAGACAATGTGAGGCATCAATTTCATAGGAATCTCACACTATAACATAAGAAGAAAAATAAAATAAACACTTTAATGAAGCATAAAATATAGAGATCTAAGTAATCCATAGGTCTTGTACCTGCTAATAGCCTATACAGAGGAAAATATGTAAATAATTAGATAACTAAAACATGATCACCACGGTAGAGGTTGTACTAAATTGCAGTTGAAGCATTCATCAAAGATATATATATAAATGACACGAAGTATGAAATAATAGAGGAAAACACATAACTCAATCTTGACGGAATATGGAGTGTTCAATTCACTTTGTATTAATCCTGGCAAAGGAAAATTTCTCTATTACAATCTGCCAAAAGAAAAAGATTTTCCTTACATAATCGAAGATGTATTTATACCAACATGTGGTGTTACAATTCAATTATTCAAAGAACAGGAGTTACGAGCTAAGCATGTGGAACGCTTCACTTGCTGTCCCTATTTTTTTCTGTAGGCCTTTCACCTCTCCCTGTCGCCTGACATTCAAAACTTTGAAAATACGTGTAATTACATTATTTACTTCCTGAAGATTTTCCTTGCCCATGATTGATACATTTAAGACATCTCTCTACTAGCTGGGCGATAGACTTGGAGGGATCGACTTGGATTTTTTCCTCAAATAAGTAATGCTTCTTGTCTAGTTGTGGGATCCTCCCTCCCACCTGTTGATCTTCTGTCATGATGGATAGCAATAGTAAATTCAGCTTAATTATCCATTTTTCAATCTGAGCAATCTCGACTTGACTTACTTGAGAGAGCTCGGCTTGATCCCTATCCATACTTTCTTTGATATCTACCAGATTCTTGGCTATGTTGATTTTCCCTAACGTTCTAGCGCTAGCTTCTCTATAGAGCTCTAACAAATTTTTGTTTACTGAACCAAATATTTCTTCACAAGAATCCCTCACCTCTTTGGCCCTTGTCCTGTTTATGGATATATCATGTTCCTAGGCCGTCAATAGAATATTCCCCCTGCTCTATTCTTTAATGGACAATCTGGAAGCGATGGCTATCTCTTCCTTTGTTGCGGATGCAACAGCTTCTTGGAATGTACTTTGGGCTACCCAGGATTCCCTTTCTCTTAAAGTGACTTGGTCCAGGGCTTGGTCTACTAGTTGAACATGATCCTGGATGATTTCTATTTTGGCAAGCAAACTCTACTGATCCATTTCTATTCTCCTTCGGATCTCCGCGGCCTGGGTTTGGAATATCGTCATGTCTATGACCTATCTTTCGGTGAGATCCAACTTAGTCTGCAACTGGTTTATCAATCTCTCCTGTCGATCAGCCTGCATTTGGCTCTCTTCAACCGACTGTTTCATTTTCTCAAGATTAGTCTTGAGTTGCTCAATTTCCTATCGGTCGACATCTCTGGGTTTCTCAAGCTCTTTATATGCCTCATTTCGGGCATTTGTCTTTGATTCTGATAGACGACTCTACAACTCGTTGATCAACCGATCCTTGTGTTTCAATCATCTCCTTAGGGCCCCAACTGAGTATTTTCTTGTGGTGGCATAGGCCCCCAACATTCCCACTATCTCGTCAGTGAACTCTTCTTCTTCTAAACCTTTGCCTTCTGTCAATATTTTGAATTTTTTGTCCACTGCGCCTGCCTGGTGATGCGTTTCCCATTTCACTATGGCCCTCCTTTTCTTGCCGAAGAAAAACTCTCTAGAGGGCAACTCTTCGGCGGTGATAGGCATCACGTCTTCTATAGATATCGCTCCAGCATCATGGTTCTCTCTGGAAAAATATAGTGGTGTGACAGACGGGATGGGACTACCAATTTATGATGGTATATTCTTCACACCAACATCGGTACTCGATTTATTCATTGTGAGCAAAAGTGGTTCTCCTACCTATTTTTCATGCATCTCGACTCTAAACTCGGTCTGTCTACCTGGATTATCTACCCCTGGGGATCTTTCTTCATGGATTGGGCCTTCAGATTCTTGTTTGAGGACCTTAGTTTTCTCTGTGTTCCCTTGAGATTCTTGTTCATCCGGGCCTGTGCCTGTTGGGCCCTTGACCTTCGCTTGTTGAGACCCTGGGGGTTTTGAGACTGTACCTTGCAAAACTTTGGGGAGCCCAATCCTCCGGTGCTCTTGGAACTTATAAAAATCTAACATGTCTTCGGACTGGAGGGCTCAAACTCGGTTTAGAACTTCTGAGTAAGTTTTTACCCCTCGAAAAACTTTGTCATGGGGGGAGATTTCGTGCTCATATCTTTTCAGGCCGCAAATTGCTAGGTGGTTTCCCACAATCTTATCCGGGTCATGCTTCTTAAAATCGATGCCCACTAGTTTCATCTCACTCAGGGTTGTGGCCTCTACTTTAGCATGGGAAAAATCTAGTAACGAATAGGTGCCAATGTGTACGGGAAAAGGTGGCCATACCTTCTTCTGAACTCCCTTGAGTTCCTTGCTTATCCTGCCGACCACCGTTTGCCTAGAAATCTCGCGACACACCAACTTATCTGGTAAAAAAATAGGTAGGGCATATGGTGGAACAAAGCAACCAAAAACCCTAATATATGAAAATTCCCTTTCAATATACCAGTCCGCTACGCGGCTTAAATATTCCGCGACTTTATCTGAAATCCGAGGGGGGTGGTTGGCCGAAGATAGAAATATGCATGGGCACCACTACCCAATTGAAAATCTCATATACGAACTCCTTGGCTTTATCCTCTCAGAGCTTCTAATGGTATTCATGAATAAGTCGTTCGTTGGTTGGAGTCCAACTCCAACTCATTAATGGGAAAGGCATCAATAAGCACACAACATCCATTATGTAAGCTGACATAAAAAATGAGGACGTTTTCTCACTTGTTGTTTACTCTCGGTATTCTGTGATCCGGATGGCCATACTATCAGACAAAAGCTTGGCCCAATCGAACGTGAAACCCTTAGCCACTGTGTGAATCAGCGGTACCCATGGGAGGAATAAGTGAGCGGTATCCTCCTTCCCGTACAACATACATACCATCATTGCTACATACATGAATTGTGGCTCCAACGCTGAGATTGAATAGATTCCATTGGAGTCGACCCTAAATTTCATGGGGTGCGAATACCAATCATTAATAAGGTCATATAGGATTTTCCCATATTGCTCGGATTCTTTCTTTTTGAATACTTCTAAGAATTTGACGTTGTGCGTGAATCTCGGCATGGGAGACAATTTGTACATTTCTCATATATGATCTGGCCTGAAAGTCCCAACCACCACCTTTTGCTCATTGAAAATTGTCTTGGTTGGGATATCTACATGGTTTAACATCCATTGTATCATATCACAATACGAGAGGAGATGTGGCCTTGCTGGGATCTTGTGTATCTCAGACTGAGTGACAACTTTATATTTTATAGATATGTCCTCTTTCTCATTATCGATGGAATCGTCTGAACAATTGATCAGCTCATGTTGCAAGACGTTGGAGACTTGTGTCCATGTTTTGACAGTACTGATGCTCCTGGGTGAAGTATCGGAGATAATATCTTAACCTTGACCCGAACTCTCACCAGTAGTCTTTGGAGTTTTCCTCGAAGCCATAATATAGAACTTTGTAAATCGACTTCCTGTCACAAAGAGAGAAAATATTAACAGGGGATAATTTGGCAAAATGACTCTACAGAAAACTAGAAAGAATTTCAAACGAATGACGATAATCCTTTCATTTTGAGCACTTAAATTCTATACAAGTTCTCGCTGACAGAACGTTCAAAACATTAAAGGAAAGATTTTAGAGATAAAATCAGATCTTAGTATCAATCACTTCACATGACCTTCTTATAAATGTCATAAATGTTTTGATGATGTGAATCGAGAAGAACACAAAGACTTTTAAAGCTTTGTCCGTAGGCTGTACCGATGTAAAAGTTGATTAAGGCGTTAGTCAATCCTGCTTAGTCCATTTATCACATGCTTTTATTTCTTAATTTCTTTTTTCGGTGTTCGCAACTTCGAAATATTTCTACCCTCAGTTTTGGACCATGAACCCCGAAGATCGTGAAACTGCGATTTGGCAGATTAACATTAATTACCTTTGGTTTTTAATTTATCAATATTAAAAAAGGGATCTCATGACCTTGGGTATCGGGGTTACAAGTATAATATCCCCGAAAGTCATGGCATAAGTAAAGTTTGAATCACGAACTCGCGAGGTGATTAGCTTAAGTGATAATCCTCTGTTTAAAACTTTTAACTAATCGTGATTTGGGAAAAACTTTCTAAACTTCGTGAATTAGGGAGTCGGGATTACAAGGGGCGAGAATTTGATAACACTTTGTCGCAGGGAAACCCGAATCGTGAATTTGCGATGGGCCTTATTAAAAGTTAAACACTTTTAGCTTGTACTTAAGCACATTTAAAATGGGTTCTTGGGGTTTCATAACTCGGGGCTTTAAGTAGGCTGGGAAAATAGATCTTTATACATTGCGAACTGTCGATTTCTGAGAAACCAAAACAAGTCTCTTAAATAAAGATCATTGTTAAGAGGCAGCTCCATAGCTAATCTTTAGTCTTGATATTTTTTAGAAAAAGGGGTTTGTTTCCAACATAGGCTCCATCTAGGGATCTCGTCTCCCTGCGGGACGAGAAGAACAGTAGACCACGTGCAATTATTTGGTGAATGGAGTCATTAGTTTTCTTCTGCAAGCCTTGTTTAGAAATAGGATATATAAGAAAAAGGAGGGTTTCATCCTTAACTTTGAAAGCCTTTGGGACTTCATCCCTTCCCTATCTCAAATTCGGTCCACCTGGTAGCTTCCCCTTCCCTAATACTAAACTTGTGTCTGCTTAGGATGACCAAAGATTCTTAAGGATTTAAACAGGTTTTGTTGATTTTGCTTGCATCGGTGTGAAGTAGTTTTGACGTTTTTAAATAGGGATTCTTGTACCGACATGGGATGTAGATCTGGCTTCAAGTGAAAACTGGTCACAGATAACAATATGGTTCATGTATAATAGCCTTATGGATATCTTGGACATTTCTTCACTGCCAGCGATCCTGTTCAGTACCCCGGTGAAGTTATCTGGTTCCCTTTTATTGAATTTCCTTTCACCACTTCAAGATGTAACTTTACATTTAAATGTTGAGATGAGGGAAATCATTTCATGAATTTCCTTTCATCATCTCTTTGGGACTGGATGGGGGCAATCAAATTTTTCGAATTTCCTTTCACCATCTGTCTTATATTTTTCTTTTGACATGAAGTGGGGGCAATCAATTAGTATAAAGTATACCAGGGGTGATATCTGTGTATAATTTTCTATAGAGGTCTGTTAACTCATTTTGATTAATCTGGACCAGTTTCCCCTTTGACCTTCAAAACATCTTAGTCTGCAGGAAACTTATGGGGAACTTTATTTCCGGGGGCCTTCTTTTGATGCAAAACTGATCATTAAAACTTGTTGAAATAACGAAGAGAATTAGGATCATCCCACACATATCTTAGTTCAGTAGGAGCCGAAGAGCTATCTGTGCAGCCTTCAAAACAATTTTTTTTCTAGCTTCGAGTGGTAAGGTGTAACTCCTTCTTCTTTTGTGGATGCTATAGGGAAACATCTGGTCCCAGGGGAGAAAGAAACATAGAAAGGGGGGAAAAGTGACGAGGAAAGATAAGATTTTATAAGCACAAGCATTATACTTAGTTTCAACCTTGGGAGCTTTTTCTTTGAGGCTACTTTACTTCTGCAGTTTGTTTCAAATTTCTTCATCTTATTTGAGAGGAAATCCTTGGAAACCATAGTGACAAAGTTCTTTGGTGGGCATACACAGCAAAAATCCACATTCGATGAAACGTTGTTGCACCTAGGTGATGATCATTCAAAAAATCTAGATAGTTCGGGTGATCATACCTTTGCCTTACCATTTCGATTTCGTCTTAATAAACTTTCTTTTATCACCTGTTTCGGGTAGATTGATTTCCCGATGCATGCCTATTCATTTTCTTCTTTTTTCTATTGGGGTTGTAGCCGTAATCTTGAAAGAAAACAACAGTGGGAGTATCAGGGTTTTAAGGTTTATAGATTTCAAGGCGTTAATTATTGTATATCCTTATTCCTAAGAGATACTGACTTGTTTTATTTGTGATGAAGGTAAACTCAACCAAAGCTGTAAAAAGAAAACGAAAACACAAACTGGTATATACAACGAAAACTAGGGAATCATTTATTGCATGTAATGCTTCAGATAACGCCTGTTAACAGGGGCATTGAAGATTTTACTGTCCAAATTTTCCAGTAGAAACAAATTCTTCCCTTCAGACGCTGAGACTTGGAGTGGTCCATACCATATATGGTCAAATTTACCATGTTTTGCTGAGTCTTCTCTCCTAGCATCTCATTTCAAAACCAAATCACCAGGGAGGAATTCCCTATCTTTGGCCTTATGATCAAACAATGCTTTCATGTTGTCCTGGTATTTCTGCATCCTTTCGTCCACCTCAGTCCTTTGCTATTGGACCTCAATCAGTTGATTTATTCTCCTTGTGACATGGTTTGGTTCTTCTTTCTCATCTTGCCAGAGCTTCATCACAGGGAGCGCTAGATTTATAGGTAATACCACATCAGTCCCGTATACCATTTGGAAAGGAGAAGTACCAATGGATTTCTTTGTACCTATCTGATTTTCCCACAAAGCATACTTCAAATGCACATGCCAAGATTTTTTGTTTTCACTCAACAATTTCTTAATTATGGTAATTAAAATTTTATTTGATGATTCGGCTAACCCATTTAATTGAGGGAAATATGTTGTGGATTGGCCCAATATGATGTTATATTTTTGGCAAAAGTTGACCATTGCCATAGACTTGAATGCCTAGGAATTATCCATGACTATCTTTCGAGGACAACCGAATCTAGACAGTATGTTCTCTTCCAGGAAATCTATTACCACTGAATTTGTCGCCTTTCTAGTCAGAATAGCCTCCACCCATTTGGTTAAGTAATCTATAGCAGTGAGGATTCATTTGTGTTGAGCACTAGAATGTGAGTTGATTTCACCTATAAAATATAACCCCCATTGTTGAAAAGGGGCTTCGGTTTTGACAGGAACTAGAGGTAGCGCTGGGAGCTTCTGTTTACCTGCGAACAACTGGCAAGGGTTACAGGTTCTGACTTTGGTGTTGACATCTGAGAATAGTTTAGGCCAATAATATCCTGCCCTCAGGATTTTATAAGCTGTTGCCCTCCAGGCGTGATGCCTTCCGCACACTCCTTCGTGAAATTCGTTTATGACCCCCTTTGTTTCTGATTCTACTAAATAAACCAGTAGGAAGCCTAATGGGTCCTTCCAGTACAATTGGATTTTGGATATACAGTAGTTCACTGCATGCAGCTTCAGTGTCCTGGCTTTAGCTGGAGACATATCACTAGGGCATTTCAGGGTCAGTAGGTAGGACATTATTTCTTTATACCAATCTGATAAGGCAAACTTCTCTTCAATTCTGGTTGTATCTATTTGGTCATCGAGCTTGTTTACGTCCCCACATTCCTCATATCCCTGCATTTTATTCATTCCAAGTGCTCTGAAATTTGATTCAGCTAAAAGCTTAGCCAAACCCTGTCCTTTTACTAGTTTCGTCGGTTTCACCTCTAGATCGAATTCTTGAATTTTAGAAAGCCACCGACCCCTCTTCCCATCCCTGTCGAGCTGAACCAATATATATTTTATAGAACTAGTGGGCACATATGCAATTACCTTGGAGTGTATCACGTAGGTTCTAAAATCCTTCAGCGCCTTCACCATAGCATACACTTGCTTTTCCATTATATCATATCTCAATTCAGTGTCTCTAAGACTTTTACGGAAAAAAGATATTGGTTGCTTGAAACCTTCTTCATTATTCTGAAGGAGTACTACCGCCACTGTGTGTTCGGAGGTGAATGAGAAAATCATGAAATCTTTTAGATAATCAGGTCTTGCCAGTACGAGTGCTTCGCTGATAAATTTCTTGATGCGTGCAAACGACGCTTTAGCTTCTGCCGTCCATTTCACTTCGTTGTTCTTTTTTAGCATATCTGTGATCAATTTCATGATTTCAACAAAGTTTGGGATAAATATTCTCAAAAAAATTATTTTTCCTAAAAATGACTGAATTTCTTTTACATTTCTAGGAATATTTATGGTGTCTATAGCTTCTACCCTTTTAGGATCGATTTTAATTCCGTCTCAAGACACAATGTGGCCCAAGAGTTTACCTTCTTGTATCGCAAAGTGAGACTTCTTTGGGTTTAAGGACAAACCAAATTTTTGGCATTTTTCGAACGTTTGCTTGAGATGTATCAGATGGTTTGCATTGGATTTAGAAAAAACAGTTAGATCGTCAAGGTAGATGACCATGAATTTATCTCTCTCACCGACGAAATCGATATCCATAGTGCGCTGGAAGGTAGCACCTGTATTCATCAGACCAAAAGGCATTTTTTCACACATAAATGTACCCCAAGGGGTGGTGAAAGTTGTTTTTTCTTTATTGTGCTCGTTGACAACAATTTGATTGGAACTAAAAAACCCATCGATCATCGACATCCTATTTGCCCCAACTACTTTTTCCAAAACGTGATCCATTTTGGGTAGAGGATAATTGTCTTTGAGAGAGGACTTATTTAGATTTCTAAAGTCTACACACAGTCTGATCTCCCCACTCTTCTTCCTAACTAGGACTAGGTTCGCCACCCAGTCAGAGTACCTGAGAGGTGCAATTATTTTTGCGTCTAAAAGATTTTTCACTTCTTTTTCGACCATAGGCAATAAAATGGGGTTGATTTGTCTGAGCTTCTGTCTGAAGGGTTTAACACCAAGTTTCAAAGGTATATTGTGCTCGATCATAAAGGTGTCATAGGTTCTGAGCTCATCGTAAGACCATGCAAAAACATCCTTATACCGTCTGAGTAAGTCTGTGTACTTGATTCTTATCTCAGGAGGAAGGTAATTTGATAGTTTCACTATCCTAGGTTCTTTAGCAGTGCCCACATCACAGTCTTTGACCTCCTCCAGTTGGAGCTTCAAGGTAGACCTCATAGGCATGTCATTTTGATCAAACAACCTTTCCAGAGGTATGAGACCCTTAGGGATTTGATTACTTTTTAACACTAGCATGTGATGATTTGCGATTTTTTCTTGGAATTCTTGAGGCTCCTCCCCTTCTTGCATAATCTAGGTATGGTCATTTTGGTTTTCCTGGTCAATGTGAGTTTCGGTGAAATCATCCACCATTTCCAAGAACTTTTTGATCTATTTTTCATCATCAAATACCTTCCAGTGTTGTATGTTGTTTGGTATGAATGGTCTGTGCCTCACCTCTATGTGGTATTTTAATTTGAAAGCGGTAGGGGGTGCGAAGGTTGATGCTTCTTTGGCCAATGAATTGGCTTGTTGGTTTTCTGCACGTGGGATGAAATGAACCTTTACTGATGAAAATAAATTTTCCATTAGATCCCAGTCACAATTTCTATAGGACCTTAGTCTCGGGTGCTTGGCCTGGTACGGATGATTTACCTGCTTCACAATCAGTTCTGCATCTCCATAGACTTCTAGGTTCTTTATGTTTAGTTTCTTGGCAGCTTCTAGTCCCAAGACTAGAGCTTCATATTCACATACGTTATTTGTGTAGTCTATGTCCCACTGTAGCCTATAAGATAAGGGTATAGCAAATTCGTTTTCAGGTGCTATGAAAAGCACTCCTGCACCCGCTCCTTCACACGACGAAGCACCATCAAAAAACATTTTCCAAGTTCTAGTGCTATACACATTTTTATTTGTATTTTTAGTTTAATTTTCATATATATAAATTTATTCTATATAATTGTTTTCACTATCATCAAAATACAAAATACAATTTCCCAGGTCTTGATCGGTGACATAAATAGGGTAATTGTTAGGATTCTGAGGATCACTTACCATATATGCCAACCGTGTTTCCCTGTATAACCAAGTGTACTACCCACCAAAAAGAGGGTCGTGGCATAGGTCATGTCCATCTGAAGAGATCCCCGGAGCTTGGCTCCCCAAGATATAGATAATAGCAAACCATATTTTGGGGGTATATCAGCGATAACTACATCCATTAGGACAGTTTTCATCGGAATCTGGGTGATAGTGACTACTAAATCTTTGATCATGCCCATGCACTTAACTCTCCTTGAATCGAATGAGTAAAGATCTCCATAGGGTCTGGTAATTTCGAGGCCTAGTCTATCCATAATAGATTTGGGCATTATGTTATGAGAGGCTCCAGAGTCCAGCATGCAATTATGCAACAGCCGATCGTGCACGTTCAGGGTAATATAGAAGGGGGCGAAAATATCTCTGGCACCTTCAAAATGTGGACCAAAAGTGATATTAGGCTTATCATCCTCCAAATTTATCACGTCAAACTGACTCTCTAAATCTGAAAAATTTATCATTTTGGTTATTTTCTTTCGATACAAAGGGTTCTTCGCCAACTCGACCAAAGGTATTGGTATCTTGATCTTATTTATCTCATTTTCTAGGCAGAAACTTCCCGCAACTCTATCTATTTCCTTGGCTGAAACTTCAGACTCTTTCTTTTCCAATTTATTTGTTTCCACTGTTTTATTTTTGGCGGTTCTGGTTTTTGGTGTCCGCGTTTCAACTATCTTAGTTCTTCTCACTTGGGTTTCATCCTCCTTTACATTGGTATTCTGCGAGTCTACCCCTTTGTTATTTTGCATCTCAGTCTCTTTCTGGGAAGGCTTGTATGTTTCGCCTCTAGGAAAAATTTTCCTGGGTTGAGTAGTCATCACATGTTTATTTTTAGGCCTTAGATTGTACTTATGTTGGAGCTCGACCATTATAGTATCGACCATCCCTTGATAAGTAGAATCATCAACGTTGTTTATGTTATCATTTTTAGTCAACGGTCGTTCTATGTTTAGAGACTTCTCATAATATTCCTTAGTTAAATGAGGTTGCATACAGTCGTTGCCCAAATTGTTTACGTCTTCTTCTAAATCCTCAAACTCTTGCATATTATTTCATCCAATAAAACTTTCATTTTTTAGAGGGGTTTGAATTTTTTGATCTTCATTTTTAATCTGTCTTTGTTGAATTTGAGGATTGGGGTTTCTCCTGAATTCTCTCTTAACGAATTGATCAGGTTTGGATTGGTCTAGCTCCATTCTTGAGATTTTATTTGATAGATCTTTTATTATCCTAGCCATATCACCCATTTTTTCATCTGAGGATCTTCCAGATCCAGAGGGACTTGCTTGTTCTCTAAAACGTTTGGTCTCCCTGTTTCCTGTTTCGATTTTCGTTTTTTATTTACCCGAAGCCATCATGTTTGACTCAATTTCCACAGCGTCATCTTGTATTTGGGTTAAGTTAGCCCCTCACCTTTCTCTTAATAGTAGAGATAAATCAGGCTCGAATGCTCCTGCGAAAGTTACTTTGGTTGTGGGTTGGGACAGTTTAACTTCAACCGGGATCTTATTGTACAACTTGTTAAATCTCTGGATAAATTCCATAACAGTTTCTGAACCTTTTTTCTTTAAAGACCCAAACTTGGTGAAATAGTATAAATGATCCTTTCTTTCGCCCCATTGTCTGAGAAATAGGTCTTCTAGTGCATCATAGGATAATATTGAACCTAGGGGCAAGCTCCGAAACCAAGTTCTTACCTGTCCTTTGAAGGTTTGGACAAACAACCGGGAATACAGGTCCTCATGTTTGAGACCTAGAATATCTGTGAATTGATCGAAGAAGTTGATATGCTCGGTTGCATTTAGATCTCCTTCTCCTGTGAACTTGGGCAAGTTTTTCATATAGTTTTCTGGTAAATCATGGGGGAGTGTTGGAAGGACCAAGGGGGCGTATCTAGATGCTGCCTTGATGAAAATTCTGGGGAGAGGTTGTTGGCCTTGACCTCCTACTCCCCTTGCTCCTCCTCCGATGACGTCCATGGATAATCTAAAAGAGGAAATTGGTGTTTTATAAAGAGGGTTGGAGAAGATGTATAGTGACTCTCTAGCTTCCCCGGGGTGGAGGGGGGAAACATTCATGGAACTTTTTATCAGGGGAGGTGAAAGTTGAGAAAGGAGGAAAGGGTATATGGGGACTCGGTTCCTCTGATTTGTAGGATACGTAAATGGGAGAACCCACTCGTGTTGAATCTGAGTGTGTGGTACCTTTTTCAAGGCCTTGAGTGACAGAGAATTTTATATCAAGGGTCGATGGGATATTAATAGGGATGAACTTTACAAAAGACGTCTCACCCTACTAACATAAGAGGTATTCAGAGAGGTTTCAGTCTTAATATTGGGTAGGATTAGCTCATGGTTTAGGGTCTCGGCTTCGACAATACTGTCCGATGTTTTTCCGAGAGAAATTTCTTGCAAGGATGAAGGTTCAAGAGGGGTCTTAGCTTTGGACTGGGTAGACTTGGGTTGGTAAACAACAGTGGTCTGTTTGAAAAGATCCCTTGGTTTTAGTATATTTTCGGGATCGAAAACTGGCATGGTATGTTTAGCATATGGTTTTTGTCTGGTGTTCCTTCGAACGGATGCCAGCTTAATTAAAAGTGGAGTCCCCAAGTGAATGATAAAGGTTTAGCCTTAGCAAGGTGTTCTCTTCTTTGTTCACTATCAAAAAACGAAACTTGGAAATGTCATTCTCTCAGGGGAAAGTGAGTACGATTCTCCATTCCCCAGCAACGACGCCAAAAAGATGTTGTTCCAGAGTCTGTACTTAAGGCTATGAAGTATAGAGTCTAGGCATCTAGAAGAGGGTAAAATATATGGAAAGGAGAAAACAACTGGAAGAGAAACTATGTATGATTTCTAATTTTTCTATGTCTAACTTCCACTTGTTCTTGAATGGTTATGTCCCGTTCAATGGCTGCCCATGAACGCTCGAGTTCGACCCAAGTGGTTGTAGTTCTTAGGATAGTATTGAAGAGGTTTAAGGAAATGTTGGTTTGGCCTGAGAGGTTAGGTTCTATGTAAGGTTGCCTTGCAACAGGGGCAGTCATTTAAGGAACATAAATTTAAGAGATTGTTGCTTTTAAGTTGTTGATTCAATTTTAGATTATATGAGAAAATATCCCGTGAAACAAATTAATAGTTTAACAAAATCGAAGGTCGTTTTCTGTAACTGAGTTTAAATTTAAAACCAAGTATGAAACGAAAGAAAACATAGAGCTATCAGACAATGTGAGGCATCAATTCCAGAGGAATCTCATGCTGTAACAAAAGAAGAAAAAGAAAAGAAACACTTTAATGAAGCATAAAATATAGAGATTTAAGTAATCCAAAGGTCTTGTACCTGCTAATAGCCGATACAGAGGAAAAGCTGTAAATAATTAGATAACTAAAACATGATCACCACAGTAGAGGTTGTACTAAATTGCAGTTGAAGCATTCATCAAAGATATATATAAAAATGACATGAAGTATGAAATAACATAGGAAAGAACATAACTCAATCGTGACGGAATATGGAGTCTTTAATTTGCTTTGTATTAATCCTGGCAAAGGAAAATTTCTCTATTACAATCTGATAAAATAAAAATCCCTTCCTTACATAATCAAAGATGTATTTATACCAACATGTGGTGTTACAATTCAATTATTCAAAGAACGACAATTATGAGCTAAGCATGTGGAACGCTTCACTTGTTGTCCCTATCTTTTTCTGTAGGCCTTTCACCTCTCCCTGTTGTCTGGCATCAAAAACTTTGAAAATATGTGTAATTACATTTTTTCTTCCTGAAGATTTTCCTTGCCCATGCTCGATACGTTTAAGACATCTCTCTACCAGTTGGGTGATAGACTTGGAGGGATCGACTTGGTTTTTTGCCTCAAATAAGTAACGCTTCTTGTCCAGTTGCGGGATCCTCCCTCCCACCTATCGATCTTCTGTCATGATGGATAGAAATAGTAAATTCAGCTTAATTATCCATTTTCCATTCTGAGCAATGTTGACTTGATTTACTTGAGAGAGCTCGGCTTGATCCCTATCCATACTTTCTTTCATATCTACTAGATGCTTGCCTATGTTGATTTTCCCTAGCATTCCAGTGCTAGCTTCTCTATTGAGCTCTAACAAAATTTTGTTTATTGAACCAAATATTTCTTCACAAGAATCCCTCACTTATTTGGCCCTTGCCTTGTTTTCAGATATATCATGTTCCCAGGCCGTCAACAGGATATTCCCCCTGGCCTGTTCTTTAATGGACAATCTGGAAGTGATGGTTATCTCTTCCTTTGTCGTGGATGTGACAACTTCTTGGAATGTACTTCGGGCTACCCGAGCTTCCCTTTCTCTTAAAGTGACTTGGTCCAGGGCTTGGTCTACTAGTTGAACATGATCCTGGATGATTTCTATTTTGGCAAGAAAAATTTGTTGAGCTATTTCTATTCTCCTTCAGATCTCCGTGGCCTAGGTTTGGAATATCGTCATGTCTATGACCTGGATTTCAGCGAGATCCAACTCAGTCTGCAGCTAGTTTATCAATCCCTCCTGTCGCTCAGCCTGCGTTTGGATCTCTTTGACCGACTGTTGCATTTTCTCAAGATTAGTCTTGAGTTGCTTGATTTTCTATCGGTCGACCTCTCTGGCTCGCTCAATCTCTTTATATGCCTCGTTTCGGGCATTTGTCTCTGATTCTGATAGATGACTCTGTAACTCGTTGATCAACCAATCCTTGTGTTTCAATCGGCTCCTTAGGCTCCCGACTGAGTATTGGTTTGCGGTGGCATATGCCCCCAACGTTCCCGCTATCTCGTCAGTGAACTTTTATTCTTCTAAACCTTTTAGCAGTGGCTCTTGCTGTGATATTCTTCTTCCAAGCCACCATAATGTCCATCTTCAAGAATCTTTTGACGACCACGAAAACACAGTCGTTGCCATGCTTAGTAGAAGGAGGGCCTAACATGTAATCCATGGAGATGGATTCCCAAGGTCGACTAGGGGTAGGCAACATAGTATAGAGGCCTTGCTTCTTGATGCTCGATTTGGTAATGGCGCAGGCAGTGCAGGATCTAATGTACTTCCCGACATCCTGTCGACGTTTTGGCCAATAGAAATACTTTTGTAGTACTACCACTATTTTCTTGACTCCAAAATGCCCAGCGACCCGACTATAGTGCGCTTCCCAAATCATCTTGGCACGCTCACTTGAAGGAACACACAGGTGTCCTAGGTGACATAGTAGTGCATCTTGGAGGTGAAAATTTGGAACTTGGTTAACCTCCAAGAGCATCTTGTATGTGTGGCCGAAATTTGGATTGCTCTTGTAGAGAAGTGACCAATCAGAAGTCTCGTTCCCACAAAATTTGAGCATGATGGTTATCACCATGATCAGTGGTCAGCTGAGGCAGTATACAACATTATTGGTGATGCCCTTCTTATACTTGATGTTCAAATGAAACTATTGCATATATGTAGACCACTTCTAATGGCGATCATTCTACAACTTCCCTTGTGTCTGTATGAATTGTAGGGGTCGGTGGTCTGTGTGGATGATTGTTTCCTTCCCCAAAATGTAATGGTTCCATTGTCAGCAAGCCTATACAATGGAGTACATTTATTTTTCATAAGTGGGATACTTTCAGACTGTGTCGGATAGTGTCGCACTGTGATATGCCACTGGATGCCCTTGCTGAGTAAGAACTTACCCAATAGCATAGTTAGATGCATCTGTCTCAATATTAAATGGTTGTTTCAAGTCTAGTAATGTGATCACTAGGGCACAACAGAGGAGATGTTTCAATTCTACAAGCACCTTCTATTGAGATTCTGACCAAAGGAATTTTTCTTTCACTCCTCCCTTCGTGACTTGAATCAAGGGCCAAGTGATATGAGAGAATCCTAGCACGAACTTGCGGTAGAAATTAGCAAGACCCAGAAAGATGCGAAGCTCTGTTAGAGTGGTCAGGGCTAGCCAATCCTAGATGAATTGGATATTGGTTGGATCCACATGCACCCCATGCTCATCATTAATGTATCCTAGATACTGAACCTGGGTCATGCCAAAAGTACACTTCTCCAAATTGGCACACAAATTGTGTTTCCGTAGTGTTTGGAGGACCTGTTGGATGTGGTGGAGGTGCTCTTCCTAAGTCTGGCTGAAGATTAGGATGTCATCCAAGTACACTAATACAAATGAGTTGGTGAATGGACGCAATATGTTGTCCATAAACCTCATGAAGGTTGCGGGAGCATTCATCAACCCGAAAGGCATGACCAACCATTCGAAATGGACCTCCTTGGCTCTGAAGGCAGTCTTCCACACATATATATGGTTCGATTGGTACCTGGTGATACCCAGAATTCAAGTCGATCTTGCTAAAATATTTGACCCCTTTGAGTTGGTCCAGAAGGTCATCAATTTGTGGGATCGGGTACCTATTCAGGACAGTGATCTTGTTCAGTGCCTGATAGTTAATACAGAGTCTCCAAGTCCCATCCTTCTTCTACACCAACACGATTCATCTCCCACAGGGTGATGAACTTGGTCGGATGTGACCTTTCTGCAGCAGCTCTTAAATCTTCCTCTTGATTTCATTGTTCTCCAGAACAGAGCACTGATAGATTGGTCCATTGGGCAGCGACGCACCTAGGGTCAGATCAAT
Source organism: Picea mariana (assembly GCA_032191745.1). NCBI lineage: Eukaryota > Viridiplantae > Streptophyta > Pinopsida > Pinales > Pinaceae > Picea > Picea mariana. The sequence goes on along the minus strand of JASDQU010737348.1, from coordinate 81,592 downwards.
GGGGTGCTTGAACTGATAGTCCAAAGGAACCCCTGCAGGTGAGGTGAAGATGTCTCGATACTCTTCCACGACCTTGTCCATTTGTTGTTTTCATGCAGAGGAGCCCTGTCTAGAGGTCGTGGCCACAATATTCTTCTTGCCCCGAGGGAGGATCATTAAGAAAACAAATTTTTGAGTTTTGGAAATGAGCTTACTGCATTGTTTTGTAGCAACCAAAGAGATAGAAGCATGCAGTGGTACCTTTGGTATCATGTACAACTTATTTCCCAAGGTAACAATAACAATGTGATTCCAGGACTCATACACAACATGTCGCTTCCACAAGTATGGTTGGCTTAACAATACATCACAAACATCAAGAGGAGCAATGTCACATAATACCTCATCAGTGAAGGGCTTGAAGCTGTAGGAAAGGCAACACTACTGGCTGACGTGGATATCCCGTCCTTGGTGAAGCCACCCAATGGTGTACGACTGTGGGTGTGTTGAGTTCAGCAAGCCCAAATGCTTCATGACCCCTGCTGAAATAAGGTTCTTTTGGCTTCCACTATCAACAATGAACTGTAGCAGGGAACCCTTTACCCACATCTGGGAGTGGAAGAGACGCTCCTCCTCCTATGGATCTTCATGGTGGAAATGATGGCATTGGGATCCACATCGATAATTTGTTTCCCTCTGTCATTCCCATTCTCGGGTTCTAATTCAGTGTTGGAGAATGCATATGATTCAGAAGCCCTCATCTCGGCCACCAGTGACTGTTTGGCCTGACACTCACTTGTGTTGTGAGTGGAGCTCTTATGGAACTCACTCCACTTTCCCATCTCCTTCTTCAGCTTCACAGTGTTGTTCTTTACTTGCGGTTTTGGCAGGTTGTCTTGAGATTCCATGCCTTGGCATTGTCCTTTGTTCTATGGTTTGGGGGCACCTTTCACTTGCTTTTGATTCGTAGATCCAAAGTCTTTCTTCTTCTGTTTGAATTTTTGGTCAATCTTGGCAGCATACCAGTATCCGTACCAAGCGAGGAGATGTCGAGGAACTCCATTTCCTCCTGAATGTATCTATGTAGACAATTGCGGTACTTCAACACCAAATGTTTCTACGAATCTTTGATACCCAACTTTGAGCGCAGGGTATGGAACAGATTCGTCAGCTCATGCATATCTTGATCCCTTTGTTTCCGCAACGTAGTCCATTGTATGTACTTGTCCTCATAGCTCCCCACGGGATAATATTGTTCCTTGATGGCATCTCGGAAGTAATTCCAAGTGAGTGTGGTCGAGAACAGAGAGGGTTCCTCCCCGTCCTTGAGATGGGGGGTGACTTTGAGAAGTGAAAAAATAATCTTTTCCCGGTCAGAAAAGTCATGAACTAAGAAATATCCTTCTAATAGATTCAACCATCTATCTACGATGTCTGCATTTATTTGGCCATCAAATGTGGGAATGTCAAAGTTTACTTGTACCTTAAAAGGGGTTGCGCCTCTAGAGTGGCTGTTGGATGCAGATGCACTGCCAATGGGAAATCATTGAAGGATCTCGACGAAGTTATCTATCATCGCATTCCTTTGTTTTTCAAGGGCCTCCTCAAGGAATATTTTGATAGTATCTCCTGCTCCCTCGTCTTTATTTTCGTCCCCCATGGGTGACCGTAGGAGTTTGTGAGGCTGATCTTGCAAATGTTCAATCAGATCGAGCCCTAACTCCTTATACCCTGACCTTGTTGGGGACATGCAAAGAAGGATTGAGAAAGAGCAGACTGCTCTGATACCATTGATCTGAATTTATGCAGGAACACAATAGAATACAAAAATAACCATGAATACAAAGATGCAACAGAAATAACACTTCATTTCATTAATATCAAAGAGCTGAAATTTGTTTACAGACATAATAGAAATAAACTAGCTAGGGTGTTGGTAGCTTATCTCTTAGAAGAGATGTGGCGGCTACAAGCCTCTGAACTCTCCGTTACAATGAGGCTCAAAGGCCTATATATTATTGAGAAACAATGGAAACTCTAAACATCCAAAAACCTAACCCTAGGAGATGGAATGCCAGAATATGGACCCCGTCGAGGTAAATTGGTACATCAATTTCCCGGGGTTGTAACTTTGGCATACTATCTCCGTTTGACGCATACGATAAATCGTTAGAAAGATCTATCTGAGGACTAC
>JASDQU010737348.1:60230-79191 GCA_032191745.1 Picea mariana | reverse complement strand
GCAAGGAGCTGGTTTCCTGGTGCACTGAGAAGTATATACCAAGCCAGTGGATGATTCAACTCCAAGACCATTCTCCTGTCTCTCTCTCGCCTCAAGTGTTCCGTAAAATGTTGAAACCCCCAGAGCCGACACTCACCTTCAAAGGTGAATATTGTAGGGAATTTTTGAAAAAAAAACATGAAAATGGTCTGGATATCTTACCTGAATTCTTGGAGAATCTTGCAGGCATCCCTAAAGACATCACCAGATTGCAGGTCAACTTGTTCAAAAACCCATTTTGGGAAATTACCTGGTTATTCACTAGATTTATGGGCCAATAAAATACTGCCAACATTTCCTGTATGATTCTTTACATCTTGTATTTTACTATCAAGGAGTAGGCGATTTTTGATTGGGGGAAGTTGATTTCCATTGAAATCTCTTCCTAATTATCTCACTATAAAAAGGATAAGAAATTATTTATGTCTTCTTATTTGGTTTTTGTGATAGCGCATTGCTATCAATTTCCTAAATTCTCTATATGCAAGAAGGTGGATTGTGAATTTGACCCTGTGACCTTTTTGTACAAAGCTTCCTTGCATTTTTATGAGGCTTTAAATGACTTTGTCTCAGTTTTTAAAGAGTTGTTGTTTGGAAGAGATACCCCAAGAATATATGCTCAAGCCAGTAAATTCCTGGATAGAAAGGGGACTTTGGAGAAAATAGAGAATTACAATGTCATAAGGATTTTCAGTTCCAAGGAAAATCCTTCCTTTTTTCCATGCCATATATCCGACAGAATGTTTGTTACAGAAGTTGCAAGGCAAAATAACTTTTGGCTGCACTTTTTTCATGAAAAATGAAAAAAGCAATTCATTCCTTTTCCTTGGAAAATTGGGGATTTTATATTCATAAATATGAACAAAATTGATAAATTCGCAAGCCATTTCCACAACTTGAATCTCAAGTACGTTGAAAATATTAAAGGGTTCAACCCTAACAAAATTTTTGTGGAACACATGTTAGCAGTGGGTTTTAGCAATTCATTTATCCACACTGTTCTAGGAGAAGAAGGAGATTATAACTTGGGTGATCTTGTTCACGCCACTGGTGACTTAGAGATGGTACTCAGTACCAATGAATTTTACAAATAGAGAGGAAAGGGTCCCAATTAGAAGAGTGCCCAGTCCCCAACTGTCACTCCCAAGACTACAACATCTCAGAGTAGTGCTCCAGTGGCCCACCAATCTAAAAAGGAAATCAAAAGTAGTTCAGGGGGAGGAGGAGACAAGAACCCCCCTCCAGAAAAAATTGAAAGCTCATATAAACTCCCTTTGAGGAAAAAGAGTAAGAATATTGTACAAGAGGAAGAAGAGCATCGCGTCAAGAGTGACATCAATATCTTCTCCCTCAAAGATATGGAGCTTGAGGCTGACATTGAGAAAATGTTTCCCAACATGGATCAGCCAGGAGGCGTGGCCCACCAAAATCAATCGTTGAAAATTGTTGAGAATGAGATATTTGATGAAGAAGAATCATTCATATTTCATTGCGCTATCTTTGAAAACAAATCTAAGAAATTAATTATTGAGAAGAGTGATGTGAAGAATAAAAAGGGGAAATCTCGTTCAAAGATGAACCTAAGAAACATATGCCCTTCCAAAATTTCCAGAATTCATAAAGAAACTGGTGATGCATTGGACGATTCCATTGGTGGTCTCGAAGAAGAAAATATGAAGTTGAAGGAAAGGATTAATGAAATGGAAGAGACTTTGATGCCTCTTCCACTCCTTTCCAGCCCTTTGGCAATTGTCAAACTCGCCACACCCACAACCAAAATTAAAGGATCCTCAATCTTACTCACATTAGCCACGAGATATGTGGAGAATAACATAAAGAAAAGAATGGCACTGATTACAGAAGCTTGGGAAATTTCAAAGAGCATGATTTCTTTTGGCTCAAGGGCGCATGCCTTCCTTGAATATCTACAAGCCGAACTAAAAAATGAAAAAGGTTTCTACCTTGATGTCATGGTACCCTTTGGTATTAAAGTTTCCAACATGTTAGAGCTAAAGAGAAGAGAGGAGGACCTTCCCTCTCCAAGTTGGATCAAGCAGTTGAATGCCTGCTGGAAAGAGAAAATAAATAACTTGAACAACATCGTCCAGGCGTGCAACCAAGCCATAGCAAAGAGATAAGATCTATTCAAAAGGCTCATGGAGGTGGACCTAGCCAGAAGCACTAACGAAGTCCAAGATCCCAATTTTATCCTCAACTTGTTGTTCCTAACAAAACAACAATTCAATGAGCAAGTTAAGATTTTTAAAGGATTATGAATTGAAAAATTCTATGGCATAATTGTATATGATGAGAACGCCATATATAACTAACTAGTGGATTACTCCGTAAAAAATCAGGATATTGAAGAAATATTACATGTCATTTCCATTGATCTATGAGACTTGAAGGGAGAGCTTTTCAATATTTAAATCTGGCATGAAATCAACGTGGCACCTATGAAAAGTTACCTCGAAGATTGGTTCAAGAAAGCTATCGATAAATTGACAAATGAAGGGCAAGAAGCAGTTGAGATGGTTCCTGTAACCATTGATGAAAACGATAAAAGGACATCAACGAGAAAATGAACACATGAGTGACCATCATATTAATCTTATACTGATCATATCCTTCTTTTTATTTATGAAGTTCTTCATCCAGTTATTCCACCTCTTTCAATAGAAAGGTTTAACCAAAGATTGATAACCTCTTTTTTTTTCTTACCAAGTCTTGTTGATCATTCTATCGCCTACCGTCTTCCTTCTGAAATCTTATTTCTTGTATGTATTTGATTTATGGTCCGTGGGAGCCTCATTCCTAGTCTTTAAGACAAACACATTTACAATTTCAAGAAATATGTAACATACTATATATTTTTAGAAATTTCAAGAGAACTACTTTGGGAACAATCTCGACTGTGATTTGTAACCCTGTTTTCAGAATATAAATTATTTGAGGTTGATCTATCATTATCTTTATTTGAGATGCCCATGTGTCCACTCTGTTAAATTTTTCTTGTGCATGCAAATCATCTTTCTTTTTATTTTATGTGATAAAAAATATTTATCTTAAACTATGATGGATGTGAGGAAATTTTTCTTATTTTCTTTAAATGTGTGGAGTGTGTGATTCCTGGTCCTTCCTCGGGAACCTTTTTAAAAAGAAAACAAAAAAAAAAAACATTTTCCTTTTATTTCATTGTAATATTTTTGTTTCTTTGAATTACCACAACGAACTTTTGTTAAGTCCTACATTTAGAATAGTTATAAATCTTAAGAAAATCTAGAAGAAAAGTACCACCTCTATAAAAACGCAGGGGGATTTAGATCCTCGTGAGGTTTTCATTTCAGTCCCAACAGATTCAAGCATCAACAGTTTTGGTGACCATAATAGGGATTAACTAAAATTTGGAGTATGGTTTAGCGTTGTTTGAAAGAATATATGACTTTTCCCCAGGATGATCAACCCCACCTAGAAATTGGATTGAACAACCAACGAAACATTTTACACCAATTATACAACTCGGTAATATCAACAACCGATACCCATGAAGATTTAGAAAGGTATTTGAAATCATTGGTCCAAGAATAATAAAGATAAATCCTTCAAAGATAGAGGAGAGAGGAGCGACAAGACCAAATAAATTGAAGGCTATCTAGAGCAGTACAAGACCAAGGTCGAGATTAAAGCTGGACGAATACAAAGGACCCATTACCAGAAGTAAAAGTAAGCAACTATTTATTCTTAGAAGTGAAAAACATATTCCTACAACCTCTCTAGACATGGCGGAGGGAAACGAACAACCTCGAGATGAGCATCATGAGGAGATACAAGGAGATGGAAGAGATGCTGCAAAAAATCAAGGAAATATAGGATTTGAAAATCGAAGGAGGGTAAGAGATTCCCCTCTAAATCTCATAGGTGAGAAACATGATCTCTGTGTTCTCCCTAAAGGCACTCTGAGAGAATTTTCTGGAGATGGAGCAATCGATGCAAAGAGGCATTTGCACTTATTTCTTGATGTTTTTGATTTTCACCGTGTTCATTATGATGATGTCATGGTAAGGTTGTTTCTGCAAACCTTATCAGGAAGAGCGTATGAATGGTACACAACATTGCCCAGTAGATAAATTTGCTCATTTAATGAACTCAAAGCCATATTCTTGACTATGTTCACCCATCCAATTTCTTATCATACCCTTCTCACCGATTTCACCCATATGGGTTTGAGGAAGAATGAAAGGATACAAGATTTCAATCTCAGGTTCAACAAAACCTTGAGTAGAATTCCATAAGATAAAATACCAAATGACCCAATCATTCTTGGTTTTTATAAGAATGCAATGCCCCCGAATGTGAAGTATGCTATCAGAACATCCCGAATGGATACCTTGGAGGAGGTAATGACTAAAGCCATTGAAATGGAAGAAATCATGTTTGAAATGGGTGCCGACCTCGACATCATATTGGGAAAAGTACAAATGTCAAAGAAAACTGGGAGTATTAAGCATTAATAATCAAGGAGCTTCCGGTTCAAGAAAGAAGGAGGAATAAAAACCTCGACTGACTCAAAATAAAACAATGGGAGGAGGATTTTTCAAGGGAACCATACTTGATGTAACGATTGACCCTATGACGGCACAGGAAACGAAGCAAAAAATTGAAATTGCATAGATGAATAGAACTATCGAGCAAATGCAGAATGAGATAACCAGACTGAGAAGGGGATATAATTACATGCCAAATCCAAAAATGCCAATCCCAGAGCAAAGCAGGAACCCTCTCCTAGAAAACAGAGTGAGGTTTCAGAACGCAGATAATCTACAAAGACCACAGGTTCCCAAATAACCTACTCCAAATGAGGTTGTTCTAGATGATGTCTATGACGAGCAATTAATTGAGCAAGAAAATCATTACTCACCTGATGAAAGATATGAAACCGTGCAAATGGACGGATGTGAGACATCCATGTATATTTTTGAAGAGGGAAACAATGATCCCAATTCGCAAGAAAACGTCACCCAGACAAGAGGATTTGTAAATAGAACTAAAAATAAAGGCGACTCTGATAAAAAGAACCAAAAAGAAAAATAAAAACCCAATGAGAAAATTGCAAATGAGAAAGTGATGGAAAGGCAACACATGACGTCAAACTCCACTCAAATGACATATAATGTTGCAGAGGATTTGAGTAAATTAAGGATAACCCTACCCTTTACAAAAGTGGTGAAGATTCCCCAACAAAGGGAAAACATTTTGAAGTTGTTGGATGATCCATTTGAAAGAGAAAAAGTTGTTGTTACCAATCCTAAACAAATCCCTAGCTAGTCAATTGTTAAGTTGAGAGGTAAACTTCCTCCCTTTTACATTTCTATTGAAAATCATGATGTTGCTCTACATAATTGTTTAGTTGACACTGGCACGACAAACAATATCATGCCACTGGTGGTCATGGAGGCATTGGGCATGAGTTGCACCAAGTATTATGAAACCGGTGAAAGCATATATGCAATTGATTCTAGAAAAGTGACAGCGTATGGAGAAATCAAGATTTTTATGCCTAGATTACAACAACCCCCCATATCATTATGGTTTTCAATATTATTGTGTTAGACCTTCCCCTAACATATGGAGTTGTGATGGGAAGAGACTGGACATCTATGATCGAAGGATATATAATGAACGATGGAAGTTGTATGATGCTACTAGGCAAAGAAGGAGTAATTATTAAGGTACCTCGTGAACCTAGAAATCCCTTCTCATTCAAGAATAAGGAAAATGAATTGATGAAGGATTATATAGATGTCAGGATTGGAAACTATGCTATCCTAGACATAGAGCATAACGAGATCCTAGAGAAAGTTCAAGACGCGGAGAATCAAGAGTGTTTGTTTGAAGGATACTGGAGGATGTCATTCGTCGGAGTTTGTTCAAGGTTTGGGAATGGAGTGGGAATTTTTCTTTTAAGTCTAAGTAAGATTATGAATCCACATGCCGTGAGACTGGAATTTTCATGCACTAATAATGAGACAGAGTATGAAGCTTTGACTCAGGGGATGATCTTCACACAGGAAATGAAAATAGAACATCTAATTGTAATTGGCGACTCATAGCTTGTCATGAATCAAGTTAACCAGAGGTACAAAATAAAAAAAGGAAAGACTTAAGTTATATTTTAAAAGAGTTAACAAATTGATGGAATCTTTCAGTTCTTTCAACATTTCTTTCATCCCAAGGGACAAGAATCACGAGGTAGATTCACTAGCCTTGGCAAACTCATTGTCAAACCCAGACGATGTCCAAAGAAAAACATATTTCCAAGTAGAAAGAGCTTTCCGATCGTCTGTGCTCGATAGCATTGAATACTTGCAAGTATTTGAGAACAATGAACAACTGTAATTTTTTTTGTTAAATGATGATAATGAAGAAGATGATCACTTTTCTACTGTCTCCAGAGATTGTATACAATCCAAATCTCTTTTTACGAAAGACGATCATGCTAAGAATCTCCTTGAAGAATTTTCAGTTCGAAAGGTGCAAGAAATGAGAAAATTCAATATTGGAACTGACAGTTCCCTGAAATATGTCAACTTGGGAATTGATTGCACCACTGAAGAAGTTGATCAATATGTTTCCTTATTCAAGGAATATATTGATCTATTCACTTGGACCTATGGTGATTTAAAATCTTATGATAAAACTGTATTCCAACATATCATTCCTGTAAGGGAAGGAGCAAAGCTAGTGAAGCAAAAAATAAGGATGATGAATCCCAAGCTAAAACCCTTGATAAAGATTGAATTGGAGAAATTGAAGAAGGAAAGAATAATTTATCCCATTAGACACTCAGAATGGCTTTCAAATTCTGTAATTGTAAGAAAAAATACTGGGCAAATCTGGATGTGTGTTGAATTCAGAGACCTTAACAAAGCAAGCATAAATGCTAACTTTCCTTTACCTAACATGGAGTTCCTTATCTAGCAAGTTATTGGATCGGCCTGCATGTCCATGTTGGATGGTTTCTCTAGATATAATCAATTCTTGGTGGCTAAAGAAGAAAGGGTGAAGACAACATTGATCACACCTTGGGAGACATAAGCATATGCTAGAATGCCCTTTGGCTTGAAGAACGCTAGAGCCACATTCCAGAGGGCCATGGATCATGCATTCAATGAGTTGATAGGAAAGTTTATGAAAGACTATCAATATGACTTGACGACACATTCAAAGAAAAGGGATGATCATATCCATCATTTAAGAAAGGTTTTTGAAAGATGTAGATTATATGGTGTCTCTCTGAATCCAAAGAAATGCTTGTTCACTGTGACTCAAGGAAAATTGTTGGGCCATATTGTATGAAAGGAAGGGATTTACATTGATCTGGAAAGAGTTAAATCAATAAATGAGCTCAAACCCTCGACATCCAAGAATGGATTCCAATCATTTTTCGACAAGATTAATTTTTTGGGAAGATTTGTTCATGACTATGCAAGTATCGTAAAGTCGGTCAATTTGTTGCTGAAAAAGGAACAACGGTTCGAATGGACAACATATACTCAAGAGGCATTCGATAATATCAAAGGAGCAATCACCACTGCTCCTGTCCTCATTAGTACATACTTTCAAAGAGATTTCATAATCTATTCATTTTCTACAAAGACAGTTCTTGCCTCCGTTCTTACTCAGAATAATATCAAAGGAGAAGAACTCCAATAAGTTTCATGAGAAAAACCCTACATGACTATGAGTTGAGGTATTCAGTTTTAGAGAAGCAGGCCTTGGCTCTTGTAAAATAAGTAGCACACTTTCGGACGTACATATTGAACTCCCATGTCATTTCTTATGTTCCCTCATCACCAGTGAAGATGTTGCTAAATCAACAATTGAGAGAAGGAAAATGGGATAACTGGTTGGCGAAGAAACACGAATATGATATTGATATTAAACCTTTAAAATCTATCAAAGGACAAGGTTTATGCAAGCTCATTGTGAACAAATATTCGGTCGACAAAATGATTTCAATTTCAATCGGAGAACCATTGGATGATTCAGAATGGTATGGTGATATCATATTCTACTTAAGGTCTGGGAAATTTCATGTCACCATGAACCCCAAGGATCGAAGAACATTGAAGATGAAGGCAAATCAATATTTGTTGATTGTTGACATACTATTCAAGAGAAATTATGATGGTATACTACTGAGATGCGTTGATGAAAATCAAGCCCAAGAACTGATAAGAGAATGAGTCTACCCTAGGGAATGTCTGTCCCTGATTGTTGAACCTAGATCATTCACTTAACTGGGCCAGTCCTCCAGCACTAATCACAGTGCAACCTGGAGAGAATGAGTTTTCCCTAGGGAATGACTATCTGGACCATTTCCTATGGAAATGATTGTCCTGCACCAACCTACAAAATGGACCATTCTTCGAAACTTATCACAACTGTGAACTTCGAAAGAATGACTTCCCGACAAGGAAGGCTATTCTACTTGACCACTACTTAGAGTCACTGCTAGGAAGAATGACTATCCTAGACCATTTCCACCACACTGGCCACAAGGAGAATCGTTGTATATGGTACATCAACAATATATTGGACCATTTTCATTACGAAAATGACTGTCCGATCTAGACCATTTTTCGAACTGGAAAATGCATATCCGTCAGAAATCTTGTGCGACTTTACGGACTAGCAGGTGACTTCCCAACCTAGACCATTTTCCAAACTGGAAAATGACTACCCATAAATCAATAACATATTAGTGTTCTCTCCCAACCTGGGAGTAATATCTTCCTTTTTCAATAAGGAATTTGTCTCCACGAGCCCCAACTTGTCCCTTAAGTACACAATCTTTTCATATTGGACAAAGGGTTTACCAAAATATCTGTTATCTTCTCATCTGTGGAGATATACTAGAGAACCACTTCTCCCCTCTGGACTTTATCACATAATTCTTGTCCCTGATTGTTGAACCCGGATCATTCACCTAACTGGGCCAGTCCTCCGACACTAATCACAGTGCAACCTGGAGAGAATGAGTCTGCCCTAGAGAATGCCTGTCTGGACCATTTCCTATGGAAATGACTGTCCTACACCAACCTACAAAATGGACCATTCTTCGAAACTTCTCACAACTATGAACTTCGAAAGAATGACTTCCTGATGAAGCAGACTATTCTACTTGACCACTACTCAGAGTCACTACTAGGAAGAATTATTGTTCTAGACCATTTCCCCCACACTGGCCATGAGGGGAATTGTTGTCTATGGTACATCAACAATATATTGGACCATTTTCATTAGGAAAGTGACTGTCTAATCTAGACCATTTTCCAAACTGGAAAATGCCTGTCCGTCAGAAATCTTGTGCGACTTTTCAGACTGGCGGGTGATTGCCCAACCTGGACCATTTTCTGAACTGGCAAATGACTGCCCATAAATCAATAACATATTAGTGCTCTCTCCCAACTTGGGAGTAATCTCTTCCTTTTTTAATAAGGAACGTGTCTCCACGAGCCCCAACTTGTCCCTTAAGTATGCAATCTTTTCATCTTGGACAAAGGATTTACCAAAATATCTGTTATCTGCTCAACTGTGGAGATATACTGGAGAACCACTTCTCCCCTCTAGACTTTATCACGGAGAATATGATGCTTGATCTCAATGTGCTTTGACTTGTCATGGAACATCGGGTTCTCTGAAATCTTCACATAGCTCTGATCATCACAATATATCATGGTCGAATTCAACACCTGATCAGACAGTCCAAAAAACAACTTACGGAGCCACACTGCTTCCATACAAGCATCACAAAATGTAATATACTCTGGTTCTGCAGTGCTGAGTGCAACAAACTTATGTTTCCTTCTAGCCCATAACATCATGGAAAATATCAAACTGAAACATATCCAAGTAACACTTCTTCTGTCATCTGCACCCCCTGAATCGATAAATCCATGCAACTGTATATCATAACTCAAACGTCCCACAAGGAAAATATTCGGCTTAGTATTCTCCAAATACATTAACGAGCCAATCAATTGTCGATATCGAGATGGGTCTACTAGATCAGAGTATCTCAACTTCTTCAAATCTATCATCATGAGAGTTTTCCATGGATTTGCAATCCATCATCCTGGACTTCTGAAGAACCATTCAAATATACTTCCTCTTTCATAGGAAGTTTTCACCACGCTTCTGCTGTACATGAGAGGCTCTACACCAATTTTGCTTGAATCCATACAAGGTCTTCTTCCATATTCATACAAGGGTCTCTTCTGGTATACCTCAAAACCTTGAGGTTGCTCTGCATACACTTCTTCTTCAATTACTCTGTTGAGAAGAACAATCTTTACATTCATATGATGTAAACTCCAACCCATGGATACTGCAGAAAATACAATGGCTTAGGTAGAGGTATATCTAGTCACTAGAACAAGCCATCATCGTAGTCTTTTCCCTCCTACTAGGAGAACCCTCTATCCCCGAGTCTCGCCTTGTATCTATCAATGCTTAATTTCTCACATACATTGTTCTTCATCACAGCTTCCTTCCATTCCTTCTGCTTGAATGCTTCTAGTGGGTTCAAACTGGTTCAATTGGTTGTTCTGACTTTTCTTTCTTTCTTGGAATATTCATGTTCTTCCTCATGTTTATCTTTAATGTTGGAGTCCATGGAATCTTCTACAGATTACATGCCCTTATTTCCCGAAGGCTCCAATATTCTGCCATAGTAACATAAATGTAGATGGTCAACGGAGGATATTCACAGCTTATTTTCGAAGAAGACTTCTTCTAGAGTCAATCTGAACACATGTTGCTTATCATGGCTACTAATTCCAATGAAGAACATGGATGGATACTTCATAGTCTTAACATATTCTTCTTCAATGGATCATATCATTGGGGATTATCTCCCTTCTAATCCCAGCTTCATGCCTGAATGAGAAATGTGCATGCTCTTCTATTGGATTTGTGTGATCAACTCATTCCATCTGAGATAGTCCATGCTTCTATTTGCTGCATCTCTATTTTATTTCTACAAAGTGTCACAAGCCTACTCTGGTTTCCTTTTGATTTATGACTTCCTTCGTGTCTGACTCTTATGAATCTCTTTAAGTTTGTTTCTATTTGTTTTGATTGTTGTCCATCTAGCAGTTGTTGCAAGTATTGTGTCATCCTTATAAACTTATTCTATGACAACTTCCGCAAACATATTTCACAAGGGTACCTGCCTGGAAAGACATCTTCATGATAGCCTTCATGAAATAACCCGCCTGAGAAAACAAGAACAACCGTGTTTCTGATACAACATCTTTCATATGAAGGATAGTTCCTTGGTAGCATTAGTAAGATGATCTAGTCTGAGAACAATAACAAGAAATATCTCCTAGAGTAGGTGATAGTTCATATTTGCAAATACGTATAATAAACATCTATCAATAGTATTCATATGCAATCGAGTATTCATTACACTTAGAAAAAATAGCATCTTTCAAAGACTGCATTCACAATTTGTGATCTAGGAACTATCACCTTTGATATACACAAATTTGAAGCTTAACAATTTAATCAAACCTAGAACCCGAAGCCTTAACTGCTATGGAGGGTGCACTTGTTCTTCTGAATGCACCGAATCCAAGATTACAACTTGGACAAGATCTCTAGTAATTTCCCTGCAAACACACTCATGTTTTGCTAGATGATATAACTTAGATAGCATATACAAGTGCATACCTTTGAAACCTTGTAGCATCATCCAACTTGTCTTCCAATCTGAAACTAGATACCATATTGACAAGAAGAGATTAGAAACTCAATCAGAAGATTGAATGATTAGAACAAGCTAGAAACTCTAAAATTTCAACTTTGACTACAAAATCGATTTGACCATAAGTCAACTTTTTAATTTGACTATGACCAATCAACTTTTGACTTTGACCAATCAAAATTGACTTTGACCTTGACCAAAGATTCAAACCTGAAATTTTTGCTCGCTGAGAGTACCAAGAGGTGTGCTAGGATAGGGTGCACTAGGATGTCAAGGAATTAGGTCAAATGTTTCACTAGAAGTGCCCAAACATAAGGGTTAGGTTTTGTTGTAGTTGCATAATCAGAAAACCTAGTTGTAGTTGTAACTGGTGCCATACCGAGCTTAACAAATAACTTCCCAATTTATCTTCCAGTGGTTAGACTGTCTGGAGATAGAGTGGGTCCATAACCTGATAGAAATAAAGGGATTTTCTCATTTTTCCATAGACAATATAACAATATTGTCACCCAAACATAGGCACAAAGGCCACCCTCGAGCACCTTAACCTTGACAGACAGAACAATTCTGGTAGCAGAACAATAACCAACCAAGGGCAGCGCACCTTTCTCCAAGGGTAGCGCACCAAGCAATAATAACCAGAAACCAAGTAGAAAGTCCAAACCATAACCAAGAGAAAGTCCAAACGATAACTAAGATCCCAGTTGCAGCAACAACATCTCCACTCCCTCTCCAAACTTGCGCACCACTAGTCCTTATGCAGTTATGGGAGTGAGAGTGACAAATGAGATCTAGCGCCCTCTATTTATATTGCTCTATCTCACTTGACTGGGCCAAATTCTCTTTTTGGAGGCCAATAACTCAATATTAAATATTCTCTTGAGCCGACTTGTCTCCTAAGGTGATTATCCAATGTTTTAGGGTTTCTCTTACTTCCCAGAATATTCTAGTCTTGCCAAAGGTTACATGTGGAGGTTAATACCTCTCGTAGCTACCATAATATCAACACACCACACACCCCCAAGGACGATACACGTCACAAGGAGTGCCTTAACAGTGCACTCTATCACCAAGTGATCTACATCCCCGAGGGCCATGCAACCAACAATTTAGAAGCCATGAACCAACTATAATTTTAGAGGAAATTGAGGAATTTTTAGGGGTACCTACTCAATCTTAGTGGGAGACCCACCTACACTAAATTCGTCCATGGTCACCCTTGAATTAGAGCCCCAATCTCAAGCCAACAAAGGAGAAAAAGAGGCTTGGGAAGAGATTAAAGCCATATATATATATATATATATATTAAATGCTTTTCTTTTTTGCATGTCAAGGCAATGTGGCTTGTGCATGCCCTTTCCCTTTCTATTTTTTTTTTCAAAATTTTAATTAATGTTTATAATTTTTCCTCAAAATACATACCAAATTGGAATTAAATACATTTTGATTCTTTTCCACTAAATTTGACCGAAGGAACTAGTGAGATCAAATAGAAGCACAATGAGACATGGAGCAAACCATTGATAATTTCTCAGTGAATACTTCTCAATAGTTCAATTGGACATTTGATCCTACATGGTTCTTGTTAGCCTCTTATTCTTATACAATCATGTAGTCCTAGAACACCACCTAATGTAATTCACATTTAAGGATATAGTTTTTATCCTAAGTGTTTTTCTAGATTTCTATTCTCTTGATGAGGTGTCAATGTGAGAGCAATTGAGGTGATTTCATTATTGTATTATTTGTATCATTAAAATGAATACAATGAGAAATAGTAGTGAATATGTCTTAGGCCTTTTTAATGAAAGTTCTTGTTTTGATATTGTGTGTTCTATTTCTTCAATTGGTATCAGAGCCTCTTATAGTTCTTAAAAGTCTAGTAGTGATTGTTGTTTGGAAGTATTGGTGTTGTTGTCTACATGAGAAGAGGATTGTTCGATGTTGCTGTGAGAAGAGAAATTTAGTTGTTGTGCATACTAATCTCTTGATCTTGTAAGTGCTACCTTTGAATAGACTTACCTATATAAATTTTTCAGATCTGAAGCAAGTCATTGTAGATCTAAAATGCAAAGAGATGTGCAAATCTAATAACAATGCCCAAAATTGTTGGCATTGTACGTTGGACCAGTGAGATCTCCATGTGATCATATGTAATCTTTTTTGTAAGCAAGGAAGAACCGATTCCACATGACGTTTGTCGAGTTTTCACACTGGGAATGGAAGCCGCGATGTCAACTAGAAGGTTGGTTAATAAAACTAAATTGTCAGCATATTTGAATCACTTTTTTTATTTCTCTCCTTTTCCAGAATATTACTGCCCGTGACTATTATATTCTTGTTATTGATTGATTTTGTGCTGATAATCTCGTCCACGAATGCAAATAAATCAAATCCTGTGTGATGGAATAAGATTGATGTTCATTGTTCTTCCTTCTTAAATCGGAAGGGCAAATCATCTTCATCATTGGACTGAGAGGCCATGACCTGGGAGAGGTGCTGGGCGAAGGCCTTCGTGGCATAATTTTGAGTTCTCTTGACGTTGAAGAGCGTGGTGGATCCAGAGCGGACATGGTTATGATGAGCGACGATGGCAGGATGGGCTGCGGACTTGGATGAAGACGATGACGAATTGGTGCTCGCTCCTCTGTCGAGAATACATGGGGCTCCCCAGTTATAATCCATTGTGATCCTCCATGCCCACCATCGGTATCGCTGTTAAATATAATGTAACCTCAACATTCTGATACACTACCAGCTGGTTGTACACTCGGTTCTTTATGTTTTTTATTTGCTTGAGCCTATTTAGCTAACTCTTTTCCTTTTTCTTATGTATTATTTTTCTCATATACTCTATATACTGAATACTATTTCTTTTCTACTCATTTTCTGTATTCTCTGCTTCTCATTTTATCATGGTATCGGAGCTTCAGAAGTAAGCCTCTTCACACAGTCTGGAGAGCCGCCCGATCCTAAGAAGCGTAGAGCTTAAACTGTCAACGAGAGCACGAGATGTAGATTTTTCACAAAGCTTGGAGAGAAGTCCGCTAGTCTGCTCAAAATATTGTTGCAGACAACAAGTGCGAGGAAACAGAAATTGTAGAAGGCAGAAACAATAAAGAATCATGAGAATTTAAAGATCCATGAAAAATTCGCGAAACACAGCTACAGAAGGCAGAAACAATTAAAGATACGTGAGTTCTTTAAAGAATTTGTAAAAGATTCACGAATTTCCTTCTTCAGAAGAAAGTCTTTGCAAAAGCAGCAAAGGACATGCTAAAGCAGAAAAGGACAAGTAGATGCAGCTGTAAGATCAGTTCCACTAACCGATATGAGCCATTAATCAAGCTCAAAAAGGACGAGGAAAGCGCAAAAAAGGTAAACAAGTTTCAATCGTCAGATGAAGGCGAGAGCTACAACAGTCGTCAGATCAAGAAAAGGTGTGCAGGCTTTAACCGCCAAAGCTTTTCGAAATTTTGTGCAAAGGTTGAAAAGGAGACAAGTCTCCCGAAGTCCCAAAATTATTGGGACCATCCATCATCAGGGGACACATGGCAGAGATCCAGTACATCGGAAGATTTGCAAGGGAAGAGCCGCATCGATCCTAACCGTTCATCGGGAGGGACGCGTGGTGAGCGAAAAACATTTCCCTGACTTGCGACTCAGGGAAGTCAAAGGGAAAATTTTTGAAACTCACGAAACGCGAAATCACGAAAATATCCCAGTTGTTGATCGAGGAGAGATTTGGACCATCGATCCAACGCCATCGCGATTTCGGCTATCGAGAAATCAAAGGCGAGAGTTCTGAGAACTCGCGACACGCGAAATCACGATATAATCTGAGTCGTTGATTGATGAGAGATCTCAACCGTTGATTGTCCAAGGAGAATTTCAACATTTTGGGGATCGAGAGAATGGAGGTGAAAAGTTGTTCGACTTCGCGATACGCGAAATCTCGATATGCAAAATCCCAACGAAATATGGAACGTTAGATCTAGAGGAATGCAAACCCTCAGATTTGGATGCCTTGAAATATCGACATTTCAGAAGTCGAGAATGTGAAGGAAGTTGTGACTCGGAAGTCATGATATGCAAAATCCCGAAACGATCTAAACTGTTGATCGTAGGAAGAAGCAAGATCGTTGATTTGACATAAGTGGTCATCGACATTTCGGGTATCGGGCGAAGGGAGATAAGCTACATCACAGATCCCTGTCACAGATCTCAAATCAACGAGGATTGTTGATCTTTGAAGCAAATTTGTGATTCGGCAATTCAGTTATTCGAAGGCACAGATATCCTCAACATCAAAACGCCCGAAGCACGAAAGTCCGAATCACTTGGTTTTCCAGCCCATAGTCACATGAGAAGCTAAAGAAGTGGTCTACCCCACATTTTTCGGTCCAAAGTCACTGAGAAAAATTCACAGACCTGGTTTTACGTGCAAGAAACAAGTAAGCACACAAATCTTTAAACAATTCTTTGTGATCAATTTTTTTTTTCTTCAAAGACGGCCACCTCGAGAAATTTAGGACCAACTCAAGGACCGATTCTTCTTGGAAAGAATTATGAGTTTTGGTCTCTTCAAATGAGATCCTTCTTGCAAGCACAAGAGTATTGGGATCTAGTGGATGTTGGATATGTGGAACCAAATCCAGTAGACCTTGCTGCCATGACCAACCAACAAATAACTGCTCAGGCAACACAAAGGAACAAAGAAAATAAGGCAAAATTCTGGATTCAAAATTCAGTGGATGACTCGATTTTCTCAAAAATCACAGGCACTTTTACTTCAAAATAGGCTCGGGACATCCTTAAATCAGCCTACCAAAGAAATGATAGGGTCAAAACAATCAAACTGCACACCTTGAGGACACACTTTGAGACTTTAAAAATGACAGAGTCTGAAAATGTTGATTAGTTTATGACCAAAGTCATGGGAATAGTAAATGAGATCAGATTGACTAGTGAATCCATCCCTGATCAACACATTGTTGAGAAATTCCTCATAAGTTTACCAAAGAAATTCGAAATGGTCGTTACAACAATCTTTGAATCCAAGGATCTGACAAATCTTTCAATAGATGAACTAATGAGTTCCCTGTTGACACATGAGACCAGACTGCATCGCACAGATGAGTCAGACGCCAATGCCTTCAAAACTCAATTCTCCTTCAACATGCAGAGAGGCAGAGAAAGAGGCAGAGGTCACTAAGGAAGAGAGAGCATTACAAGTAACTATCACTCAAGTGGAGGTCACAGACAACAAAACCAGAATCAGAATTTCCGGCCTCAAAGAGGCAGAGGGAGAAGATCATATGAAAAATCTAGCATACAATGCTACTATTGCAAAAAGTTTGGACACTCTGAATCTGAATGCCGGAAGAAGCAAGCATATTAGCTCTCAGGCAAAGCACATGTCTCAAATCATATAGGAGAAACCTCAGGAGGTATGTTTATCTCATGTCACAAGACTGAAGAACAACATAAAGATCTTTCGTTGTTGGACAATGGTTGCAACAATCACATGAAAAGTAATAAAGATTTACTTTCATGCATTGATTCTTCAATTTTCTCTGATATTACACTTGGAAATGATTCCTTAGTCAAAGTTCAAGGAAAAAGAATTGTACCTATTCTTACTTAACAAAATGTAAAGACAGACATAAACAATGTCTATCATGTTCCAGATCTGAAACATAATCTGTTAAGTGTAGGACAACTCATTGAACATGGCTATAAGGTACTTTTTGAAGGATCATCATGCAGGATATATGATAAAACCCCCAACATAAAATTGCTTTCTAAAATCCACATGACTCAGAATAAGATGTTTCCCCTGACCCTCAAAACTGCAAATCTGATCAAATCATATGCACAAAGTGCATCCACCCCAAATGAAACCTTAGTTTGGCATACAAGATTTGGACATCTACCCTTTTAGAGTCTAAGTATTCTACAGAAGCACTCCACAGTCAAAGGCCTCCCTATTTTCAAGGAGGAAAATCCCCCATGTGAGTCTTGCATTCTAGGAAAACATAAGAGAACTAGTTTTCCACAGTCCTCCACTCAAGCCAAACAACACATAGAACTGGTTCACACTGACCTATGTGGACCAATGCAAATAGATTCAATAGGTGCTAGTGTTTATTTTCTAACGTTTATTGATGACTTTAGCAGGAAAATTTGGATCTACTTTCTCAGACATAAGTCTGAAACTTTTGCAAAGTTCAAAGAATTCAAAGTTGAAGCTGAAAAACAGAGTGGCAAATATGTAAAAACAATCATGTCAGATGGAGGAGGAGAATATAGTTCCAAAGAATTTGCAAATTTCTGCAAATAACAAGGCATCATCATGCAAACTACAACCAGGTATACTCCACAGCAAGATGGAGTGGTTGAAAGGAAAAATAAGACAACAATGAACATGGCAAGAAGACTTCTCAAAGAGAAATGTCTGCCAAATACATTTTGGGCTGAAGCAGTAGCATGCTCAGCTTATCTCCTGAATATATATCCAACCACCAGTCTCAAGATGAAGTTCCCTCAAGAAGCATGGAGTAGCTAAATATTGCTCATCTAAGGACATTCAGATGCATGGTATATGCTCACATACCTTCCGAATTAAGGAAGAACTTGATGATAGAAGTGAGAAATGCATCTTTACTGGCTACAATGAAACTATATTCTCCTCCACATCCACATTGGGTTCAAGCCATGAACCAAGAGATTGATTCCATTGAGAAGAACAGGACATGGGATCTTGTTGATCTGCCCAGACACAAGAAGAGTATTGGTGTCAAGTGGGTTTACAAAACTAAACTCAATGAAAATGGACAGATTGAAAAGAACAAGGCAAGACTTGTTGCCAAATGATTCTCACAACAACCAAGTACTGATTATGGTGAAACGTTTGCTCTAGTAGCAAGATTAGACACTATAAGGACTCTCTTGGCCATAGAAGCCCAACACAAATGGAAAGTATACCCGATGGATGCCAAGTCAGCTTTCCTTAATGGGATCTTAGAAGAAGAAGTTTATGTCGATCAACCACCTGGATTTGAAGTCCAAGAGCATCCAACCAAAGTGTATCGGTTGAAGACAATCTTAGATGGCTTAAAGCAAGCTCCAAGAGCTTGGTACAACATA
>JASDQU010737348.1:44554-59906 GCA_032191745.1 Picea mariana | reverse complement strand
AGAAACAATGGTGGGGGTCCAAGTGGAATAGGTGGGTGGCCACCAATATCCACCTGGATCACTGTGTTCCTAAAGTTTTTGATTGCAAGGAGCTGGTTTCCTGGTGCACTGAGAAGTATATACCAAGCCAGTGGATGATTCAACTCCAAGACCATTCTCCTGTCTCTCTCTCGCCTCAAGTGTTCCGTAAAATGTTGAAACCCCCAGAGCCGACACTCACCTTCAAAGGTGAATATTGTAGGGAATTTTTGAAAAAAAACATGAAAATGGTCTGGATATCTTACCTGAATTCTTGGAGAATCTCGTGGTCATCCCTAAAGATATCACCAGATTGTAGGTCAACTTGTTCAAAAACCCATTTTGGGAAATTACCTGGTTATTCACTAGATTTATGGGCCAAGAAAATACTGCCAACATTTCCCGTATGATTCTTTACATCTTGTATTTTACTATCAAGGAGCAGGCGATTTTTGATTGGGGGAAGTTGATTTCCATTGAAATCTCTTCCTAATTATCTCACTATAAAAAGGATAAGAAATTATTTATGTCTTCTTATTTGGTTTTCACGATAGCGCATTGCTATCAATTTCCTAAATTCTCTATATGCAAGAAGGTGGATTGTGAATTTGACCTTGTGACCTTTTGGTACAAAGCTTCCCTGCATTTTTATGAGGCTTTCAATGACTTTGTATCGGTTTTTAAAGATTTGTTGTTTGGAAGAGATACCCCAAGAATATATGCTCAAGCCAGTAAATTCCTAGATAGAAAGGGGACTTTGGAGAAAATGGAGAATTACAATGTCATAAGGATTTTCAGTTCCAAGGAAAATCCTTCCGTTCTTCCATGCCATATATCTGACAAAATGTTTGTTACAAAAGTTACAAGGAAAAATAACTTTTGGCTACACTTTTTTCATGAAAAATGAAAAAAACAATTCATTCCTTTGCCTTGGAAAATTCGGGATTTTGTATTCAGAAATATGAACAAAATTGATAAATTTGCAAGCCATTTTCACAACTTGAATCTCAAGTACGTTGAAAAGATTAAAGGGTTCGAACCTAACAAAATATTTGTGGAACACATGTTAGCAGTGGGTTTTAGCAATTCATTTATCCACACTGTTCTAGGAGAAGAAGAAGATGATAACTTGGGCGATCTTGTTCACACCACTGGCGACTTAGAGATGGTACTCAGTACCAATGAATTTTACAAATAGAGAGGAAAGGGTCCCAACGAGAAGAGTGCCCAGTCCCCAACTGCCACTCCCAAGACTAAAACATCTCAGAGTAGTTCTCCAGTGGCCCACCCATCTAAAAAGGAAATCAAAAGTAGTTTAGGGGGAGGAGGAGACAAGAATTCCCCTCTAGGAAAAATTGAAAGCTCACATAAACTCTCTCTGAGGAAAAAGAGTAAGAATATTGTACAAGAGGAAGAAGAGCATCGCGTCAAGAGTGACATCAATATCTTCTCCCTCAAAGATATGGAACTTGAGGCTGACATTGAGAAAATGTTTCCCAACATGGATTAGCCAGGAGGCGCAGCCCACCAAAATCAATCGTTGAAAATTGTTGAGAATTAGATATTTGATGAAGAAGAATCATTCATATTTCATTGCGCTGTCTTTGACAACAAATCTAAGAAATTAATTATTGAGAAGAGTGATGTGAAGAATAAAAAGGGGAAATATCGTTCAAAGATGAACGTAAGAAACATATGCCCTTCCAAAAGTTCCAGAATTCATAAAGCAACTGGTGATGCATTGGACGATTCCATTGGTGGTCTCGAAGAAGAAAATATGAAGTTGAAGGAAAGGCTTAATGAAATGTAAGAGACTTTGATGCCTCTTCCACTCCTTTCCAGCCCTTTGGCAATTGTCGGACTCACCACGCCCACAACCAAAATTAAAGGATCCTCAATCTTACTCACATCAGCCACGAGATATGTGGAGAATAACATCAAGAAAAGAATGGCACTGATTACATAAGCTTGGGAAATTTCAAAGAGCATGATTTCTTTTGGCTCAAGGGCGCATACCTTCCTTGAATATCTACAAGCCGAACTAAAAAATGAAGAAGGTTTCTACCTTGATGTCATGGTACCCTTTGGTATTAAATTTTCCAACATGTTAGAGCTAACGAGAAGAGAGGAGGACCTTCCCCCTCCAAGTGGGATCAAGCAATTGAATGCCTACTGGAAAGAGAAAATAAATAACTTGAACAACATTTTCCAGGCATGCAACCAAGCCATAACAAAGAGATAAGATCTATTCAAAAGGCTCATGGAGGTGGACCTAGCCAGAAGGACTAACGAAGTCCAAGATCCCAAGTTTATCCTCAACTTGTTGTTCCTAACAAAACAACAATTCAATGAGCAAGTTAAGATTTTTAAAGGATTATCAATTGAAAAATTCTATGGCATAATTGTATATGATGAGAACGCCATATATAACTAAATGTGGATTACTCCGTAAAAAATCAGGATATTGAAGAAATATTACATGTCATTTCCATTGATCTATGAGACTTAGAGGGCGAGCTGTTCAATATTTAAATCTGGCATGAAATCAACATGGCACCTATGAAAATTTACCTTGAAGATTGGTTCAATAAAGCTATTGATAAATTGACAAATGAAGGGCAAGAAGTAGTTGAGACGGTTCCTGTAACCATTGATGAAAATGATAAAAGGACATCAACGAGAAAATCAACACATGAGTGACCATCATATTAAGCTTATATTGGTCATATCCTTCTTTTTATTTATCATTCTCTTCATCCAGTTATTCCACCTCTTTCAATAGAAAGGTTTAAATGAAGATTGATAACCTCTTTTTTCTTCTTACCAAGTCTTGTTGATCGTTCTACCACCTACCATCTTCCTTCTGAAATCTTATTTCTTGTATGTATTTGCTTTATGGTCCACGGGAGCCTCAATCCCAGTCTTTAAGACAAACACATTTACAATTTCAAGAAATATGTAACATACTATATATTTTTAGAAATTTCAAGAGAACTACTTTGGGAACAATCTCGACTGTGATTTGTAACCCTGTTTTCAGAATATAAAGTATTTGAGGTTGATCTATCATTATCTTTCTTTGAGATGCCCATGTGTCCACTTTGTTAAATTTTTCTTGTGCATGCAGATCATCTTTCTTTTTATTTTATGTGATCAAAAATCTTTATCTTAAACTATGATGGATGTGAGGAAATTTTTCTTATTTTCTTTAAATGTGTGGAGTGTGTGATTCCTGGTCCTTCTTCGGGAACCTTTTTAAAAAGAAAACAAAAAAAAACATTTTCCTTTTATTTCATTGTAATATTTTTGTTTCTTTGAATTACCACAATGAACTTCTGTCAAGTCCTACACTTAGAATATTTATAAATCTCAAGAAAATCTAGAAGAAAAGTACCACCTCTATAAAAACACAGGGGAATTCAGATCCTCATGAGGTTTCCATTTCAGTCCCAACAGATTCAAGCATCAACAATTTTGGTGACCATACTAGGGATGAACTGAAATTTGGAGTCTGGTTTAGCATTGTTTGAAAGAATATATGACTTTTCCCCAAGATGATCAACCCCACCTAGAAATTGGATTGAACAACCAATGAAACATTTTACACCAGTTATACAACTCGATAATATCAACGACCGATACCTATGAATATTTAGAAAGGTCTTCGAAAGAATTGGTCCATAAATAATAAAGATAAATCCTCCGAAGATAGAGGAGAGAGGAGCAACAAGACCGTATAAATTGAAGGCTATCTAGAGCAGTACAAGACCAAGGTCGAGATTAAAGCTGGATGAATACAAAGGACCCATTACCATAAGTAAAAGTAAGAAACTATTTATTCTTAGAAGTGAAAAACATATTCCTACAATCTCTCCAGACATGGCGAAGAGAAATGAACAACCTCGAGATGAGCATCACGAGGAGAGACAAGGAGGTGGAAGAGATGCTGCAAAAAATCAAGGAAATATAGGATTTAAAAATCGAAGGAGGGTAAGAGATTCCCCTCTAAATCTCATAGGTGAGAAACATGATCTCCCTATTCTCCCTAAAGGCACTCTGAGAGAATTTTCTGGAGACGGAGCAATCGATGCAAAGAGGCATCTACACTTATTTCTTGATGTTTTTGATTTTCACTGTGTTGATTATGATGATGTCATGGTAAGGTTGTTTCTGCAAACCTTATCAGGAAGAGCGTATGAATGGTATACAACATTGCCCAGTAGATAAATTCGCTCATTTAATGAACTCAAAGCTATGTTCTTGACTATGTTCGCCCCTCCAATTGCTTATCATACCCTTCTCACCGATTTCACCCATATGGGTTTGAGGAAGAATGAAAGGATACAAGATTTCAATCTCAGGTTCAACAAAACCTTGAGTAGAATTCCATAAGTTAAAAGACCAAATGACCTAGTCATTCTCGGTTTTTATAAGAATGCAATGCCCCCGAATGTGAAGTATGCTATTAGAACATCCCGAATGGATACCTTGGAGGAGGCAATGACTAAAGCCACTAAGATAGAATAAATCATGTTTGAAATGGGTGCCAACCCTGACATCATATTGGGAAAAGTACAAATGTCAAAGACAATTGGGAGGATTAAGCATTGATAATCAAGGAGCTTCCAGTTCAAGAAAGAAGGAAGAATACAAACCTTGACCGACTCAAAATAAAACAATGGGAGGAGGATTTTTCAAGGGAACCATACTTGATGTAAGGGTTGACCCTATGGCGACACAGGAAATGAAGCAAAAAATTGAAATTGCATAGATGAATAGAACTATCGAGCAAATGAAGAACGAGATAACCAGACTGAGAAGGGGATATAATTACATGCCAAATCCAAGAATGCCAATCCCAGAGCAAAGCAGGAACCCTCTCCTAGAAAATAAAGTGAGGTTTGAGAACGCGGATAATCTGCAAAGACCACGAGTTCCCAGATAGCGTACTCCAAATGAGGCTGTTCTAGATGATGTCTATGACGAGCAATTAATTGAGTAGGAAAATCATTACTCACCTGATGAAAGCTATGAAACCGTGCAAATGGACGGATGCGAGATGTCCATGTATATTTTTGAAGAGGGCAACAATGATCCCAATTCGCAAGAAAACGTCGCCCAGACAAGAGGATTGTAAATAGAAATAAAAATAAAGGCGACTCTAATAAAAAGAACCAAAAAGAAAAATAAAAACCCAATGAGAAAATTGCAAATGAGAAAGTGACAGAAAGGCAACACATGACGTCAAACTCCACTCAAATGACATATAATGTTGCAGAGGATTTGAGTAAATTAAGGATAACCCTACCCTTTACAGAAGTGGTGAAAATTCCCCAACAAAGGGAAAACATTTTGAAGTTGTTGGATGATCCATATGAAAGAGAAAAAGTTGTTGTTACCAATCCTAAACAAATCCCTAGCTAGTCAATTGTTAAGCTGCGAGGCAAAATTCCTCCCTTTTACATTTCTATTGAAAATCATGATCTTGCTCTTCATAATTGTTTAGTTGACACTGATGCGACAAACAATATCATGCCACTGGTGGTCATGGAGGCATTGGGCATGAGTTTCACCAAGTATTATGAAACTGGTGAAAGCATATATGCAATTGATTCTAGAAAAGTGACAGCTTATGGAGAAATCAAGATTTTTATGCCTAGATTACAACTGCCTCCCATATCATTATTGTTTTCAATATTATTGTGTTAGACCTTCCCCTAACATATGGAGTTGTGATGGGAAGAGACTGGATGTCTATGATCGAAGGATATATAATGAACGATGGAAGTTGTATGATGCTACCAGGCAAAGAAGGAGTAATTATTAAGGTACCTCGTGAACCTAGAAAGCCCTTCTCATTCAAGAATAAGGACAATGAATTGATGAAGGATTATATAGATGCCGGGATTGGAAACTATGCTATCCTAGACATAGACCATAACGAGATCCAAGAGAAAGTTCAAGATGCGGAGAATCAAGAGTGTTTGTTTGAAGGATATTGGAGGATGTCATTCGTCGGAGTCTGTTCAAGGTCTGGGAATGGAGTGGGAATTTTTCTTTTAAGTCCAAGTAAGATTATGCATCCACATGCCGTGAGACTGGAATTTTCATGCACTAATAATGAGACAGAGTAGGAATCTTTGACTCAGGGGATGATCTTCGCACAGGAAATGAAAATAGAACATCTAATTGTAATTGGCGACTCATAGCTTGTCATGAATCAAGTTAACCAGAGGTACAAAATAAAAAAGGAAAGACTTAATTTATATTTCAAAAGAGTTAACGAATTGATGGAATCTTTCAGTTATTTCAACATTTCTTTCATCTCAAAGGACAAGAATCACAAGGTAGATTCACTAGCCTTGGCAACCTCATTGTCAAACCCAGACGATGTCCAAAGCAAACAATATTTCCAAGTAGAAAGATATTTCTGATCGTCTGTGCTCGATAGCATTGAATACTTGCAAGTATTTGAGAACAATGAACAATTGTAATTTTTTTTGTTAAATGATGATGATGAAGAAGACGATCACTTTTCTACTGTACCCAGAGATTGTATACAATCCAAATCTCTTTTTACGAAAGATGATCATGCTAAGAATCTCCTTGAAGAATTTTCAGTTCAAAAGGTGCAAGAAATGAGAAAATTCAATATTGGAACTGACAGTTCCCTGAAATATGTCAACTTAGGAATTGATTGCACCACTGAAGAAGTTGATCAATATGTTTCCTTATTCAAGGAATATATCGATGTGTTCACTTGGACCTATGGTGATTTAAAATATTATGATAAAACTGTATTTTAACATATCGTTCCTTTAAGGGAAGGAGCAAAGCTAGTGAAGCAAAAAATAAGGATGATGAATCCCAAGCTGAAACCCTTGGTAAAGATTGAATTGGAGAAATTGAAGAAGGAAAGAATAATTTATCCCATTAGACACTCAGAATGGCTTTCAAATTCTGTAATTGTAAGAAAAAATACCGGGGAAATCCGGATGTGTGTTGACTTCAGAGACCTTAACAAAGCAAGCATAAATGCTAACTTTCCTTTACCTAACATGGAGTTCCTTCTCTAGCAAGTTACTGGATCGGCCTGCATGTCCATGTTGGATGGTTTCTCTGGATATAATCAAGTCTTGGTGGCTAAATAAGAAAGGGTGAAGATAACATTGATCACACCTTGGGAGAAATAAGCATATGCTAGAATGCCCTTTGGCTTGAAGAACACTAGAGCCACATTCCAGAGGGCCATGGATCATGCATTCAACAAGTTGATAGGAAATTTTATGAAAGACTATCAAGATGACTTAACGACGCATTCAAAGAAAAGGGGTGATCATATCCATCATTTAAGAAAGGTTTTTGAAAGATGTAGATTATATGGTGTCTCTCTGAATCCAAATAAATGCTTGTTCACTGTGACTCAATGAAAACTTTTGGGCCATATTGTATGAAAGGAAGGGATTTACATTGATCTGGAAAGAGTTAAATCAATAAATGAGCTAAAACCCCCGACATCCAAGAAGGGATTCCAATCATTTTTCGACAAGATTATTTTTTTGCGAAGATTTGTTCATGAATATGCAAGTATCGTAAAGCTGATCAATTTTTTGCTGAAAAAGGAGTAGCGGTTCGAATGGACAACATATACTCAAGAGGAATTGGATAATATCAAAGGAGCAATCACCACTTCTCCTGTCCTCATTAGTACATACTTTCAAAGAGATTTCATAATCTATTCATTTGCTACAAAGATAGTTCTTGCCTCCGTTCTTACTCAGAAGAATATCAAAGGAGAAGAACTCCCAATAAGTTTCATGAGAAAAACCCTACATGACTATGAGTTGAGGTATTCAGAACTAGAGAAGTAGGCCTTGGCTCTTGTAAAAGAAGTAGCACACTTTCGGACGTACATATTGAACTCTCGTGTCATTTCTTATGTTCCCTCATCACCAGTGAAGATGTTGCTAAATCAACAATTGAGAGAAGGAAAATGGGATAATTGGTTGGTGAAGAAACACGAATATGATATCAATATTAAACCTTTAAAATCTATCAAAGGACAAGGTTTATGCAAGCTCATTGCGAATAAATATTTGGTCGACAAAATGATTTCAATTTCAATCGGAGGACCATTGGATGATTCAGAATGGTATGGTGATATCATATTCTACTTAAGGTTTGGGAAATTTCAAGTCACCATGAACCCCAAGGATCGAAGAACATTGAAGATGAAGCCAAATCAATATTTGCTGATTGCTGACATACTATTCAAGAGAAATTATGATGGTATACTACTGAGATGCGTTGATTAAAATCAAGCCCAAGAATTGATAAGAGAATGAGTCTACCCTAGGGAATGTCTGTCCCTGATTGTTGAACCTGGATCATTCACCTAACTGGGCCAGTCCTCTGACACTAATCACAATGCAACCTGGAGAGAATGAGTCTTCCCTAGGGAATGACTATATGGACCATTTCCTATGGAAATGATTGTCCTGCACCAACCTACAAAATGGACCATTCTTTGAAACTTATCACAACTGTGAACTTCGAAAGAATGACTTCCTGACGAGGCAGACTATTCTACTTGACCACTACTTAGAGTCACTGCTAGGAAGAATGACTATCCTACACCATTTCCCCCACACTGGCCACAAGGAGAATCACTGTATATGGTACATCAACAATCTATTGGACCATTTTCGTTACGAAAATGACTGTCCAATCTAGACCATTTTCTAAACTGGAAAATGCTCGTTCGTCAGAAATCTTGTGCGACTTTACGGACTAGCAAGTGACTTCCCAACCTAGACCATTTTCCAAACTGGAAAATGACTGCCCATAAATCAATAACATATTAGTGCTCTCTCCCAACCTGGGATTAATCTCTTTCTTTTTCAATAAGGACTTTGTCTCCACGAGCCCCAACTTGTCCCTTAAGTACACAATATTTTCATCTTGGACAAAGGATTTACCAAAATATACGCTATCTTCTCATCTGTGGATATATACTAGAGAACCACTTCTCCCCTCTGGACTTTATCACAGAATTCCTATCCCTGATTGCTGAACCTGGATCTTTCACCTAACTAGGCCAGTCCTTCGACACTAATCACAGTGCAACCTAGAGAGAATGAGTCTGCCCTAGGGAATGACTGTCTGGACCATTTCCTATGGAAATGAATGAGTCTACCCTAGGTAATGTTGTCCTTGATTGATGAACCTGGATCATTCACCTAACTAGGCCAGTCCTCCGACACTAATCACAGTGCAACCTGGAGAGAATGAGTCTGCCCTAGGGAATGCCTGTCTGGACCATTTCCTATGGAAATGACTGTCCTGCACCAACCTACAAAATGAACCATTCTTTGAAACTTCTCACAACTATGAACTTCGAAAGAATGACTTCTTGATGAAGCATACTATTCTACTTGACCACTACTCAGAGTCACTGCTAGGAAGAATGACTGTCCTAGACCATTTCCCCCACACTGGCCATGAGGGGAATTGTTGTCTATGGTACATCAACAATATATTGGACCATTTTCATTATGAAAATGACTGTTCGATCTAGACCATTTTCCAAACTGGAAAATGCCTGTTAGTCATAAATCTTGTGCGACTTTTTAGACTGGCGGGTGATTGCCCAACCTGGACCATTTTCTGAACTGGAAAATGACTGCCCATAAATCAATAACATATTAGTGCTCTCTCCCAACCTGGGAGTAATCTCTTCCTTTTTCAATAAGGAGTGTGTCTCCACGAGCCCCAACTTGTCCCTTAAGTATGCAATCTTTTCATATTGGACAAAGGATTTACCAAAATATCTACTATCTGCTCATCTGTGGAGATATACGGGAGAACCACTTCAATACAAGCCAATCAATTGTCGATATTGAGATGGGTCTACTAGATCAGAGTCTCTCAACTTCTTCAAATCTATCATCATGAGAGTTTTCCATGGATTTGCAATCCATCATCCTGGACTTCTGAAGAACCATTCAAATATACTTCCTCTTTCATAGGAAGTTTTCACCATGCTTCTGCTGTACATGAGAGGCTCTACACCAATTTTGCTTGAATCCATACAAGGTCTTCTTCCATCTGCATACAAGGGTCTCTTCTGGTATACCTCAAAACCTTGAGTTTGCTCTGCATACACTTCTTCTTCAATTACTCTGTTGAGAAGAACAATCTTTACATTCAAATGATGTAAACTCCAACCCATGGATATTGCAGACGATACAATGGCTTAGATAGAGGTATATTTAGTCACTAGAACAAGCTGTCATCATAGTCTTTTCCCTCCTACTGGGAGAACCCTCTATCCCCGAGTCTCGCCTTGTATCTATCAATGCTTAATTTCTCACATACATTGTTCTTCATCGCAGCTTCCTTCCATTCCTTCTGCTTGAATGCTTCTAGTGGGTTCAAACTGGTTCAATTGGTTGTTCTGACTTTTCTTTCTTTCTTGGAATATTCATGTTCTTCCTCATGTTTATCTTTAATGTTGGAATCCATGGAATATTCTACATATTACATGCCCTTATTTCCCGAAGGCTCCAATATTCTTCCATAGGAACATAAATGTAGATGGTCAACGAAGGATATTCACGGCTTCTTTTCGAAGAAGACTTCTTCTAGAGTCAATCTGAACACATGTTGCTTATCATGGCTACTAATTCCAATGAAGAACATGGATGGATACTTCATAGTCTTAACATATTATTCTTCAATGGATCATATTGTTGGGGATTATCTCCCTCCTAATCCCAACTTCATGCATGAATGAGCAATGTGCATGCTCTTCTATTGGATTTGTGTGATCAACTCATTCCATTTGAGATAGTCCATGCTTCTATTTGCTGCATCTCTATTTTATTTCTACAAAGTGTCACAAGCCTACTCTGGTTTCCTTTTGATTTATGACTTCCTTCGTGTTTGACTTTTCTGAGTCTCTTTAAGTTGTTTCTTTTTGTTTTGATTGTTTTCCATCTAGCAGTTGTTGCAGTATTGTGTCATCCTTATAAACTTATTCTATGACAACTTCTGCAAACATATTTCACAAGGGTACCTGCTTGGAAAGACATCTTCATGATAGCCTTCATGAAATAACCCGCCTGAGACAACAAGAACAACCGTGTTTCCAATACAACATCTTTCGTATGAAGGATAGTTTCTTCGTAGCATTAGTAAGATAATCTAGTTTGAGAACAAGAACAAGAAATATCTCCTAGAGTAGGTGTTAGTTCATATTTGCAAATACATATAATAAACATCTATCAATAGTATTCATATGCAATCGAGTATTCATTACACTTAGCAATAATAGCATCTTTCAAAGACTACATTCACAATTTGTGATCTAGGAACTATCACCTTTGATATACACAAATTTGAAGCTTAACAATTTAATCAAACCTAGAACCCGAAGCCTTAACTGCTATGGAGGGTGCACTTGTTCTTCTGAATGCACTGAATCCAAGATTACAACTTGCAAACACACTCATGTTTTGCTAGATGATATAACTTAGATAGCATATACAAGTGCATACCTTTGAAACCTTGTAGNAGAAACTCTAAAATTTCAACTTTGACTACAAAATTGATTTGACCATAAGTCAACCTTTGAATTTGACTATGACCAATCAACTTTTGACTTTGACCAGTCAAAATTTGACTTTGACCTTGACCAAATATTCAAACCTGACATTTTTGCTCGCTGAGAGTACCAAGAGGTGCGTTAGGATAGGGCGCACTAGGATGTCAAGGAATTAGGTCAAATGCTTCACTAGAAGTGCCCAAACATAAGGGTTAGGTTTTGTTGTAGCTGCATAATCAGAAAACCTAGTTGTATCTATAACTGGTGCCATAATGAGCTTAACAAATAACTTCCCAATCTATCTTCCAGTGGTTAGACTGTCTGGAGATAGAGTGGGTCCATAACCTGTTAGAAATAAAGGGATTTTCTCATTTTTCTGTAGACAATATAACAATATTGTCACCCAAACATAGGCACAAAGGAAGCACCTTAACCTTGAAAGACATAACAATTTTGGTAGTAGACCAATAGCCAACCAAGGGCAGTACACATTTCTCCAAGGGTAGCGCACCAAGCAAGAATAACCAGAAACCAAGTAGAAAGTCCAAACCATAACTAAGAGAAAGTCCAAACGATAACCAAGATTCTTGTTGCAGCAACAACATCTGCACTCCCTCTCCAAACTTGCGCACCACTAGTCCTTATGCAGTTGTGGGAGTGAGAGTGACAAATGAGATCTAGCGCCCTTTATTTATATTGCTCTATCTCACTTGACTGGGTCAAATTCTCTTTTTGGAGGCTAATAACTCAATATTAAATATTCTCTTGAGCTAACTTGTCTCCTAAGGTTATTATCCAATGTTTTAGGGTTTCTCTTACTTCCTAGAATATTCTAGTCTTGCCAAAGGTTACACGTGGAGGTTAATACCTCTTGTAGCTACCATAATATTAACACACCACACACCCCCAAGGACGATACACGTCACAAGGAGTGCCTTAACAGTGCACTCTATCACCAAGTGATCTACATCCCTGAGGGCCATGCAACCAACAATTTAGAAGCCATGAACCAACTATAATTTTAGAGGAAATTGAGGAATTTTTAGGGGTACCTACTCAATCTTAGTGGGAGACCCACCTACACTAAATTCGTCCATGGTCACCCTTGAATTAGAGCCCCAATCTCAAGCCAACAAAGGAGAAAAAAAGGCTTGGGAAGAGATCAGAGCCATATATATATATATATATATATTAAATGCTTTTCTTTTTTGCATGTCAAGGCAATGTGGCTTGTGCATGCCCTTTCCCTTTCTAATTTTTTTTTCAAAATTTTAATTAATGTTTATAATTTTTCCTCAAAATGCATACCAAATTGAAATTAAATAGATTTTGATTCTTTTCCACTAAATTTGACCAAAGGAACTAGTGAGATAAAATAGAAGCACAATGAGACATGGAGCAAACCATTGATAATTTCTTAGTGAATACTTCTCAATAGTTCAATTGGACATTTGATCCTACATGGTTCTTGTTAGCCTCTTATTCTTATACAATCATGTAGTCCTAGAACACCACCTAATGTAATTCACATTTAAGGATATAGTTTTTATCCTAAGTGTTTTTTTAGATTTCTATTCTCTTGATGAGGTGTCAATGTGAGAGCAATTGAGGTGGTTTCATTATTGTATTATTTGTATCATTAAAATGAATACAATGAGAAATAGTAGTGAATATGTCTTGAGGCCTTTTTAATGAAAGTTCTTGTTCTGATATTGTGTGTTCTATTTCTTTAATTGGTATGAGAGCCTCTTATAGTTCTTAAAAGTCTAGTAGTGATTTTTGTTTGGAAGTATTGGTGTTGTTGTCTACATGAGAAGAGGATTGTTCGATGTTGTTGTGAGAAGAGAAATTTAGTTGTTGTGCATACTAATCTCTTGATCTTGTGAGTGCTACCTTTGAATAGACTTACCTATATAATTTTTTCAGATCTGAAGCAAGTCATTGTAGATCTAAAATGCAAAGAGATGTGCAAATCTAATAACAATGCCCAAAATTGCTGGCATTGTACGTTGGACGAGTGAGATCTCCATGTGATCATATGTAATCTTTTTTGTAAGCAAGGAAGAACCGATTCCACATGATGTTTGTCGAGTTTTCACACTGGGAATGGAAGCCGCGATGTCAACTAGAAGGTTGGTTAATAAAACTAAATTGTCAGCATATTTGAATCACTTTTTTTTATTTCTCTCCTTTTCCAGCTTCCCGTGACTATTATATTCTTGTTATTGATTGATTTTGTGCTGATAATCTCGTCCATGAATGCAAATAAATCAAATCCTGGGTGATGGAATAAGATTGATGTTCATTGTTCTTCCTTCCTAAATCGGAAGGGCATATCATCTTCATCATTGGACTGAGAGGCCATGACCTGGGAGAAGGCCTTCATGGCATAATTTTGAGTTCACGTTGAAGAGCGTGGTGGATCCAGAGTAGACATGGTTATGATGAGGGACGATGGCAGGATGGGCTGCAGACTTGGATGAAGACGATGACGAATTGGTGCTCGCTCCTCTGTCGAGAATACATGGGGCTTCCCGGTTATAATGCATTGTGATCCTCCATGCCCACCATCGATATCGCTGTTAAATATAATGTAACCTCAACAGTCAGACTGTACACTGCTAGCTAGTTGTACACTCGGTTCTTTATGTTTTTGATTTGCTTGAGCCTATTTAGCTCAACTCTTTTCCCTTTTCTTATGTATTCTTTTTCTCATATACTCAATATACTTAATACTATTTCTTGTCTACTCCTTTTCTGTATTCTCTGCTTCTCATTTTATCATGGTATCAGAGCTTCAGAAGTAAGCCTCTTCACACAGTCTGGAGAGCCGCCTGATCCTAAGAAGTGTAGAGCTTAAACTGTCAACGAGAGCACGAGACGTAGATTTTTCACAAAGCTTGGAGAGAAGTCCGCTAGTCTGCTCAAAATATCGTTGCAGACAACAAGTGTGAGGAAGAAGAAGTTGTAGAAGGAAGAAACAATAAAGAATCGTGAGAATTTAAAGATCCATG
This sequence comes from Picea mariana, assembly GCA_032191745.1. Classification (NCBI taxonomy): domain Eukaryota; kingdom Viridiplantae; phylum Streptophyta; class Pinopsida; order Pinales; family Pinaceae; genus Picea; species Picea mariana. The sequence continues at coordinate 45,269 of JASDQU010737348.1, read as the reverse complement.
AAATATTCGCTAAACACAGCTGCAGAAGGTAGAAACAATTAAAGATACGTGAGTTCTTTAAAGAATTCGTGAAAGATTCACGAATTTCCTTCTTCAGAAGAAAGTCTTTGCAAAAGTAGCAAAGGACACGTTAAAGCAGAAAAGGACAAGTAGACGCAGCTGTAAGATCAGTTCCGCTAACCGATATGAGCCGTTAATCAAGTTTAGAAAGGATGAGGAAAGCGCAAAAAAGGTGAACGAGTTTCAACCATCAGATGAAGGCGAGTGCTACAACAGTCGTCAGATCAAGAAAAGGTGCACAGGCTTTAACTACCAAAGCTTTTTGAAATTTTGTGTATTCAATGATTTTGTGAAAAGGTTGAAAAGGAGACAAGTCTCTCAAAGTCCCAAAATTATTGGGACCATCCATCATCAAGGGACATGTGGCAGAGATCCAGTACGTCGGAAGATTTGCAAGGGAAGAGCCGCATCGATCCTAACCGTTCATCGGGAGGGACGCGTGGTGAGAAATCAACATTTCCCTGACTCGCGACTCAGGGAAGTCAAAGGGAAAATTCGTGAAACTCACGAAATGCAAAATCATGAAAAGATCCCAGCCGTTGATCGAGGAGAGATCTGGACCGTCGATCCAATGCCATCGCGATTTTGGCTATCGAGAAATCAGAGGTGAGAGTTCTGAGAACTCGCGACACGCGAAATCGCGATATAATCTGAG
>JASDQU010737348.1:10996-23322 GCA_032191745.1 Picea mariana | reverse complement strand
GAAGAAATATTTGGTTCAATAAACAAAAGTTTGTTAGAGCTCGATAGAGAAGCTAGCACTGGAACGTTAGGGAAAATCAACATAGCCAAGCATCTGGTAGATATCAAAGAAAGTATGGATAGGGATCAAGCCAAGCTATCTCAAGTAAGTCAAGTCAACATTGCTCAGAATGGAAAATGGATAATTAAGTCAAATTTACTATTGCTATCCATCATGACAGAAGAGCGACAGGTGGGAGGGAGGATCCCACAACTGGACAAGAAGCGTTACTTATTTGAGGCAAAAAACCAAGTCGATCCCTCCAAGTCTATCGCCCAGCTGGTAGAGAGATGTCTTAAATGTATCGAGCATGGGCAAGGAAAATCTTTAGGAAGAAAATAATGTAATTACACGTATTTTCAAAGTTTTGGATGCCAGATGACAGGGAGAGGTGAAAGGCCTGCAGAAAAAGATAGGGACAACAAGTGAAGCATTCCACATGCTTAGCTCGTAATTGTCGTTCTTTGAATAATTGAAATGTAATGCCACAAGTTGGTATAAATACATCTTCGATTATGTAAGGAAGGGATTTTTCTTTTATCAGATTGTAATAGAGAAATTTTCCTTTGCCGGGATTAATACAAAGCAAATTAAAGACTCCATATTCTGTCAAGATTGAGTTATGTGCTTTCCTCTATTATTTCATACTTCATGTCATTTTTATATATATCTTTGATGAATGCTTCAACTACAATTTAGTACAACCTCTACCGTGGTGATCATGTTTTAGTTATCTAATTATTTACAGCTTTTCCTCTGTATCGACTATTAGAAGATACAAGACCTGTGGATTACTTAGATCTCTATATTTTATGCTTCATTAAAGTGTTTCTTTTCTTTTTCTTCTTTTGTTACAGCGTGAGATTCCTCTGGAATTGATGCCTCACATTGTCTAACAGCTCTATGTTTTTTTTCGTTTCATACTTGGTTTCAAATTTAAACTCAGTTACAGAAAACGACCTTCAATTTTGTTAAACTATTAATTTGTTTCATGGGATTTTTTCTCCTATAATCTAAAATTGAATCAGCAACTTAAAAGCAGAAATCTCTTAAATTTATGTTCCTTAAATGACTGCCCCTGTTGCAAGGCAACCTTACGTAGAACCCGACCTCTCAGGCCAAACCAACATTTCCTTAAACCTCTTCAATACTATCCTAAGAACTACAACCACCCGGGTCGAACTCGAGCGTTCATGGGCAGCCATTGAACGGGACATAACCATTCAAGAACAAATCGAAGTTAGACATAGAAAACTTAGAAATCATCCATAGTTTCTCTTCCAGTTGTTTGCTCCTTTCCATATCTTTTACCCTCTTCTATATGCCTAGACTCTATACTTCGTAGCCTTAAGTATAGACTCTGGAACAACATCTTTTTGGCGTTGTTGCTGGGGAATGGAGAATCGTAGTCACTTTCCCCTGAGAGAACAACATTTCCAAGTTTCATTTTTTGATAGTGAACAAAGAAGAGAACACCTTGCTAAGGCTAAACCTTTATCATTCACTTGGGGAATCCACTTTTAAGTAAAGTGGCATCCATTCAAAGGAACACCAGACAAAACCCAGATGCTAAACATACCATGCCATTTTTCGATCCCAAAAATATACTAAAACCAAGGGATCTTTTCAAACAGACCACTGTTGTTTACCAACCCAAGTCTACCCAATCCAAAGCTAAGACCCCTCTTGAACCTTCATCCTTGCGAGAAATTTCTCTCGGAAAAACATTGGACAGTATTGTCGAAGCTAAGACCCTAAACCATGAGTTAATCCTACCCGAGATTAAGACCGAAACCTCTCCAACTACCTCTTACATTAGTAGGGTGAGACGTCTTTTGTAAAGTTCATCCCTATTAATATCCCATCAACTCTTGATATAAAATTCTCTGTCACTCAAGGCCTTGAAGAAGGTACCACACACTCAGATTCAACACCGGTGGGTTCTCCCATTTACGTATCCTGCAAATCAGAGGAATTGAGTCCCCATATACCCTTTCCCCCTTTCTCAACTTTCACCTCCCCTGATAAAAAGTTCCCTGAATTTTTCCCCCTCCACCCCGGGGAAGCTAGAGAGTCACTATACATCTTCGCCAACCCTCTTTATAAAGCGCCAATTTCCTCTTTTATATTATCCATGGCCATCATCGGAGGAGGAGCAGGGGGAGTAGGAGGTCAAAGCCAACAACCTCTCCCCAGAATTTTTGTCAAGGTAGCATCTAGATACACCCCCTTGGTCCTTCCAGCACCCCCCCATGATTTACCAGAAAACTATATGAAAAAATTTCTCAAGTTCACAGGAGAAGGAGATCTAACCACAACCGAGCATATCAACTTCTTCGATCAATTCACAGATATTCTAGGTCTCAAACATGAGGACGTGTATTCCCAGTTGTTTGTCCAAACCTTCAAAGGATAGGTAAGAACTTGGTTTCGGAGCCTGTCCCCAGGTTCAATATTATCCTATAATGCACTAGAAGGCCTATTTCTCAGACAATGGGGCGAAAGAAAAGATCATTTATACTATTTCACCAAGTTCGGGTCTTTAAAGAAAAAAGGTTCAGAAACTGTTATGGAATTTATCCAGAGATTTAACAAGTTGTACAATAAGAACCCAGTTGAAGTTAAACCATCCCAACCCACATCCAAAGTAACCTTCACAGGAGAATTCGAGCCTGATTTCGCTCTACTATTAATAGAAAGGAGAGGGGATGACTTAACCCGAATGCAAGATGATGCTATGGAAATTGAGTCAAACATGATGGCTTCGGGTAAATTAAAAACAAAAATCAAAACGGGAAACAGGGAGACCAAACGTTTTAGAGAACAAGCGAGTCCCTCTAGATCTGGAAGATCCTCAGATGACAAAATGGGTGATATGGCTAGGTTAATAAAATGTCTATCAAACAAAATCTCAAGAATGGATCTAGACCAATCCAAACCTGATCAATTCGTTAAGAGAGAATTCAGGAGAAACCCCAATCCTCAAATTCAACAAAGACAGATTAAAAATGAAGATCAAAAAATTCAAACCCCTCTAAAAAATGAAAGTTTTATTGGATGAAATAATATGCAAGAGTTTGAGGATTTAGAAGAAGACGTAAACAATTTGGGCAACGACTGTATGCAACCTCATTTAACTAAGGAATATTATGAGAAGTCTCTAAACATAGAACGACCGTTGACTGAAAATGATAACATAAACAACATTGATGATTCTACTTATCAAGGGATGGTCGATACTATAATGGCCAAGTTCCAACATAAGTACAATCTGAGGCCTAAAAATAAACATGTGACAACTACTCAACCCAGGAAATTTTTTCCTAGAGGCGAAATATACAAGCCCGCCTAGAAAGAGACTGAGATGCAAAATAACAAAGGGGTAGACTCGCAGAATACCAATGTAAAGGAGGCTGAAACCCAAGCGAGAAGAACTAAGACAGCTGAAATGCAAACACTGAAAACCAGAACCGCCGAAAATAAAACAGTGGAAACAAATAAATTGGAAAAGAAAGAGTATGAAGTTTCAACCAAGGAAGCAGATAGAGTTGCGGGAAGTTTCTGCCTAGAAAATGAGATAAATAAGATCAAGATACCAATACCTTTGGTCAAGTTGGTGAAGAACCCTGTGTATCGAAAGCAAATAACCAAAATGATAAATTTTTCATATTTAGAGAGTTAGTCTGACGTGATAAATTTGGAGGATGATAAGCCTAATATCACTTTTGGTCCACATTTTGAAGGTGCCAGAGATATTGTCGCCCCCTTCTAAATTACCATGAACGTGCACGATCGGTTGTTGCATAATTGCATGTTGGACTCTAGAGCCTCTCATAATGTAATTCCCAAATCTATTATGGATAGACTAGGCCTCGAAATTACCATACCCTATGGAGATCTTTACTCGTTCGATTCAAGGAGAGTTAAGTGCATGGGCATGATCAAAGATTTAGTAGTCACTCTCGCCCAGATTCCGATGAAAAGTGTCCTAATGGATGTAGTTATCGTTGATATACCCCCAAAATATGGTTTTCTATTATCTAGATCTTGGGGAGCCAAGATCAGGGGATCTCTTCAGATGGACATGACCTATGCCACGATCCCTCTTTTTGGCGGGCAATACACTTAGTTATACAAGGAAACACGGTGGGGATATACGGTAAGTGATCCTCAGAATCCTAACAATTACCCAATTTATATCACCGATCAAGACTTGGGAAATTGTATTTTGTCTTTTGACGATAGTGAAAACAATTGTACAGAATAAAGTTATATAGATGAAAATAAAACTGAAAATACAGATAAAAATGTGTATAGCACTGGAACTTGGAAAATGTTTTTTGATGGTGCTTCGTCGTGTGGAGGAACAGGTGCAGGAGTGCTTTTCGTAGCACCTGAAAACGAGTTTGTTATACCCTTATCTTACAGGCTATAGTGGGACATGGACTACACAAATAACGTATGTGAATATGAAGCTCTAGTCTTGGGACTAGAAGCTGCCAAGAAGCTAAACATAAAGAACCTAGAAGTCTATGGAGATCCAGAACTGATTGTGAAGCAGGTAAATCGTTTGTACCAGGCCATGTACCCGAGACTAAGGTCCTACAGAAATTGCGCCTAGGATCTAATGGAAAATTTATTTTCATCAGTAAAGGTTCATTTCATCCCATGTGCGGAAAACCAGCAAGCCGATTCATTGGCCAAAACAGCATCGACCTTCGCACCCCCTACCACTTTCAAATTAAAATACCACATAAAGGTGAGGCACAGACCATCCATACCAAACAACATGCAACACTGGCAGGTATTTGATGATGACGAAAAGATCAGAAATTTCTTGGAAATGGTGGAAGATTTCACTGAAACTCACATTGACCAGGAAAACCAAAATGACCATACCTAGATTATGCAGGAAGGGGAGGAGCCTTAGGAATTCCAAGAAAAAATCGCAAATCATCGCATGCTAGTGTTAAAAAGTAATCAGATCCCTAAGGGCCTGATACCTCTGGAAAGGTTGTTTGATCAAAACGAGATGCCTCTGAGGTCTACCTTGCAGCCCCAACCAGAGGAGGTCGAAGACTGTGATGTGGGAACCACTAAAGAACCTAGGATAGTGAAACTATCAAATTACCTTCCTCCTGAGATAAAAATCAAGTATACAAACTTACTCAGACGGTATAAGGATGTTTTTGCATGGTCTTACGATGAGCTCAGAACCTATGACACCTCTATGATCAAGCACAATATACCTTTGAAACTTGGTGTTAAACCCTTCAGATAGAAGATCATACAAATCAACCCCATTTTATTGCCTATGGTCAAAAAAGAAGTGAAAAATCTTTTAGACGCAAAAATAATTGCACCTCTCAGGTACTCTGACTGGGTGGCGAACCTAGTCCGGGTTAGGAAGAAGAGTGGGGAGATTAGACTGTGTGTAGACTTTGGAAATCTAAATAAGTCCTCTCTCAAAGACAATTATCCTCTACCCAAAATGGATCATGTTTTGGAAAAAGTAGTTGGGGCAAATAGGATGTCGATGATCGATGGGTTTTTCGGTTACAATCAAATTGCTGTCAACGAGCATGATAAAGAAAAAACAGCTTTCACCACCCCTTGGGGCACATTTATGTGTGAAAAAATGCCTTTTGGTCTGATGAATACAGGTGCTACCTTCTAGCGCACTATGGATATCAATTTCATCGGTGAGAGAGATAAATTCATGGTCATCTACCTTGATGATCTAACTGTTTTTTCTAAATATGATGTAGACCATCTGATACATCTGAAGCAAACGTTCGAAAAATGATGAAAATTTGGTTTGTCCTTAAACCCCAAGAAGTCTCACTTTGTGATGCAAGAAGGTAAACTCTTGGGCCACATTGTGTCTCGAGACGGAATTAAAATCGATCCTAAAAGGGTAGAAGCTATAGACACCATAAATATTCCTAGAAATGTAAAAGAAATTCAGTCATTTTTAGGAAAAATAATTTTTTTGAGAATATTTATCCCAAACTTTGCTGAAATCGTGAAATTGATCACAGATATGCTAAAAAAGAACAACGAAGTGAAATGGACGGCAGAAGCTAAAGCGTCGTTTGCACGCATCAAGAAAGTTATCAGCGAAGCACCCATACTGGCAAGCCCTGATTGTCTAAAAGATTTCATGATTTTCTTGTTCGCCTCCAAACACATAGTGGCGGCAGTACTCTTCCAGAAGAATGAAGAAGGNAATTGAGATATGATATAATGGAAAAGCAAGCGTATGCTATGGTGAAGGCGCTGAAGGCTTTTAGAACCTACGTGATACACTCCAAGGTAATTGCATATGTGCCCACTAGTTCTGTGAAAGATATATTTGTTCAGCTCGACAACGATGGGAAGAGGGGTCGGTGGCTTGCTAAAATTCAAGAAATCGATCTAGAGGTGAAACCGACGAAACTAGTAAAAGGACAGGGTTTGGCTAATCTCTTAGATGAATCAAATTTCAAAGCACTCGGAATGAATAAACTGCATGGATATGAGGAATGTGGGGATGTAAATGAGCTCGATGACCAAATAGGTACAACCAGAATCGAAGAGAAGTTTGCTTTATCAGATTGGTATAAAGAAATAATGTCCTACCTACTGAAACAAAAACAGTAGAATCAGAAATAGTGGGGGTCATAAACGAATTTCATGAAGGAGTGTGCGGAAGGCATCACGCCTGGAGGGCAATAGCTTATAAAATCCTGAGGGCAGGATATTATTGGCCTACACTATTCTCAGATGTCAACGCCAAAGTCAGAACCTGTAACCCTTGCTAGCTGTTCGTAGGTAAACAGAAGCTCCCAATGCTACCTCTGGTTCCTGTCAAAACCGAAGCCCCTTTTCAACAATGGGGGTTATATTTTATAGGCGAAATCAACTCACATTCCAGTGCTCAACACAAATGGATCCTCACTGCTACAGATTACTTCACCAAATGGGTGGAAGCTATTCCAACTAGAAAGGTGACAAATTCAGTGGTAATAGATTTCCTGGAAGAGAACATATTGTCTAGATTCGACTGTCCCCGAAAGATAGTCATGGATAATGCCCAGGCATTCAAGTCTATGGCAATGGTCAACTTTTTCCAAAAATATAACATCATATTGGGCCACTCCACAGCATATTACCCTCAAGGAAATGGGTTAGCCAAATCATCAAATAAAAGTTTAATTACCATAATTAAGAAGGTGTTGAGCGAAAACAAAAAATCTTGGCATGTGCATTTGAAGTACGCTTTGTGGGAAAACCGGATAGGTACGAAGAAATCCATTGGTACTTCTCCTTTCCAAATGTTATACAGGACTGATGTGGTATTACCTATAAATCTAGCACTCCCTGTGATGAATCTCTGGCAAGATGAGAAAGAAGAACCAAACCATGTCACAAGGAGAATAAATAAATTGATTGAGGTCCAACAGCAAAGGACCGAGGTGGACGAAAGGATGCAGAAATACCAAGACAACATGAAAGCATTGTTCGATCATAAGGCCAAAGATAGGGAATTCCTCCCTGGTGCCTTGGTTTTGAAATGGGATGCTAGGAGAGAAGACTCGGTGAAACATGGTAAATTTGACCATATCTGGTATGGACCACTCAAAGTCTCAGCGTCTGAAGGGAAGAATTTGTTTCTACTAGAAAATTTGGACGGTGAAATTTTCAATGCCCCTGTTAACAAGCGTTATCTGAAGAATTATATGCAATAAATTATTCCCCAGTTTCCTTTGTATATACCGGTTTGTGTTTTCATTTTCTTTTTATAGATTTGGTTGAGTTTACCTTCATCACAAATAAAACAGGTCAGTGATCTCTTAGGAATAAGGATATACAATAATCAATGCCTCGAAATCTATAAAACTTAAAACCCTGATACTCCCACTGTTGTTTTCTTTCAGGATTACGGCTATAACCCCAATAGAAAAAAGAAGAAAATGAATGGGCATGCATTGGGAAATCAATCTACCCGAAATAGGTGATAAAAGAAAGTTTATTAAGATGAAATCGAAATGGTAAGGCAAAGGTATGATCGCCCGAACTGTCTAGATTTTTTGAATGATCATCACCTAGGTGCAACAACGTTTCATCGAATGTGGATTTTAGCTGGGTATGCCCACCAAGGAACTTTTTCACTATGGTTTCCAAGTATTTCCTCCCAAATAAGATGAAGAAATTTGAAACAAAATGCAGAAGTAAAGTAGCCTCAAAGAAAAAGATCCCAAGGTCGAAACTAAGTATAATGTCTGTGCTTATAAAATCTGATCTTTCCTCGTCACTTTTCCCCCCTTTCTGTGTTTCTTTCTCCCCTGGGACTAGATGTTTCCCTATAGCATCCACAGAAGAAGAAGAATTTACACCTTACCACTCGAAGCTAGAAAAAAAATTGTTTTGAAGGCTTCATAGATAGCTCTTTGACTCCTTCTGAACTAAGATATGTGTGGGATGATCCTAATTCTCTTAGTTATTTCAACAAGTTTTAATGATCAGTTTTGCATCAAAAGAAGGCCCCCGGAAATAAAGTTCCCCATAAGTTTCCTACGGACTAAGATGTTTTGAAGGTCAAAGGGGAAACTGGTCCAGATTAATCAAAATGACTTAACAGACCTCTATAGAAAATTATACACAGATATCACCTCTAGTATACTTTATACTAATTGATTGCCCCCACTTCATGTCAAAAGAAAAATATAAGACAGATGGTGAAAGGAAATTTGAAAAATTTGATTGCCCCCATCCAGTCCCAAAGAGATGAGGAAAGGAAATTCATGAAATGATTTCCCTCATCTCAGCATTTAAATTCAAAGTTACAACTTGAAGTGGTGAAAGGAAATTCAATAAAAGGGAACCAAATAACTTCACCGGGGTACTGAACAGGCTCGCTGGCAGTGAAGCAATGTCCAAGATATCTGTAAGGTTATTATACATGAACCATATTGTTATCTGTGACCAGTTTTCACTTGAAGCCAGATCTACATCCCATGTCCGTACAAGAATCCCTATTTAAAAATGTCAAAACTACTTCACACTGATGCAAGCAAAATCAACAAAACCTGTTTAAATCCTTAAGATTCTTTGGTCATCCTAAGTAGACACAAGTTTAGTATTAGAGAAGGGGAAGCTACCATGTGGACCGACTTTGAGATAGGGAAGGGATGAAGTCCCAAAGGCTTTTAGAGTTAAGGATGAAACCCTCCTTTTTTCTTCTATATCCTCTTTCTAAACAAGGCTCGCAAAAGAAAACTAATGACTCCATTCACCCAATAAAGGCACGTGGTCTACTTTTCTTCTCGTCCCGCAGGGAGGCAAGATCCCTAGATGGAGCCTATGTTGGAAACAACCCCCTTTTTCTAAAAAAATTTAAGACTAAAGATTAGCTATGGAGTCGCCTCTTAACAATGATCTTTATTTAAGAGACTTGTTTTGGTTTCTTGGAAATTGACAATTCACGATGTATAAAGAGCTATTTTCCCAGCCTACTTAAAGCCCCGAGTTTTGAAACCCCGAGAACCCGTTTTAAATGCACTTAAGTGCAATATAAAAGTGTTTAACTTTTAATAAGGCCCATCTCAATTTCACAATTCAGGTTTGCCTGCGACAAAGTGTTATCGAATTCTCGCCCCTCGCAATCCCGACTCCCGAATTCGTGAAGTTTAGAAATTTTTTCCCAAATCACGATTAGTTAAAAGTTTTAAATAGAGGATTATCACTTAAGCTAATCACCTCGCGAGTTCGCGATTCAGACTTTACTTATGCCATGAATTCCGGGGATATGATACTTGTAACCTCGATACCCAAGGTCACGAGATCCCTTTTTTAATCTTGATAAATTAAAAACCAAAGGTAATTAATGTTAATCCACCAAATCACAGTTTTGCGATCTCCAGGGTTCATGGTCCAAAACTGAGGGTAGAAATATTTCGAAGTTGCGAACATCGAGAAAAGCAATTAAGAACTAAAAGAACTTGATAAATGGACTAAGACGAATTGACTAACGCCTTAATCAACTTTTACATTGGTACAACCTATGGACAAAGCTTTAAAAGTCTCTGCGTTCTTCTCGAGTCACACCATCAAAACATTTATGACATTTATAAGAAGGTCCTGTGAAGTGATAGATACTAAGATATGATTTTATCTCTAAAATCTTTCCTTTAATGTTTTGAATGTTATGTCAGCGAGAACTCGTATACAATTTAAGTGCTCAAAATGAAAGGATTATCGTCGTTCATTTGAAATTCTTTCTAGTTTTCCACAAAGTCATTTTTCCAAAGTAACCCCTGTTAGTATTTTCTCTCTTTGTGACAGGAAGTCGAATTATAGAGTTCTATATTATGGCTCCGAGGAAAACTCCAAAGACTACTGGTGAGATTTCGGGTCAAGGTTAAGATATTATCTCTGATACTTCACCTAGGAGCATCAGTACTATCAAAACATGGACACAAGTCTCCGACGTCTTGCAACATGAGCTGATCAATTGTTCAAACGATTCCATCGATAATGAGAAAGAGGACATATCTATAAAATATAAAGTTGTCACTCAGTCTGAGATACAGAAGATCCCAGCAAGGCCACGTCTCCTCCCATATTGTGATATGATACAATGGGTGCTAGACCATGTAGATATCCCAACCAAGACAATTTTCAATGTGCAGAAGGTGGTGATTGGGACTTTCAGGCCAGATCATATATGACAAATGTATAAATTGTCTCCCACGCCAAGATTCACGCACAACGTCAAATTCTTAGAAGTATTCAAAAAGAAAGAATCCGAGTAGTATGGGAAAAGCCTATCTGACCTTATTAAAGATTGGCATTTGCACCCCATGAAATTCAGGGCCGACTCCAACGGAATCTATTCAATCTCAGCGTTGGAGCCACAATTCATGTATGTAGCAATGATGGTCTGTAGGATGTACGGGAAGGAGGATACCACTCACTTATTCCTCCCATGGGTACCGCTGATTCACACAGTGGCTGAGGGTTTCACGTTTGATTGGGCCAAGATTTTCTCTGATAGTCTGGCCAGCCAGATCACAGAATACCAAGAGCAAACGGAAAGTGAGAAAACATCCTCATTTTTTATGTCGGCTTACATAATGGATGTTGTGTGCTTCTTGATGCCTTTCCCATTAATGAGTTGGACTTGGACTCCAACCAACAAATGACTTATTCATGAATACCATTCGAAAGAGAGGATAAATCCAAGGAGTTCGTATATGAGATTTTCAATTGGGTAGTGGTGCCCATGCATATTTCTATCTTCGGCCAACCACCCACCCCCTCCCGCCCCAGATTTCGGATAAAGTCGCGGAAGATTTAAGCCGCGTAGCGGACTGGTATATTGAAAGGGAATTTTCATATATTAGGGTTTTTGGTTGCTCTATTCCTCCATATGCCCTACCTAGTTTTTTACCAGATAAGCTGGTGTGTCATGAGATTGCTAGGCAAACGGTGCTCGGCGGGATAAGAAAGGAACTCAAGGGAGTTCAGAAGAAGGTATGGCCACCTTTTCCCATACACATTGGCACCTATTCTTTACTAGATTTTTCCCATGCTAAAGCAGAGGCCGCAACCCTGAGCGAGATGAAACTAGTGGGCATCAATTTTAAAAGCATGAAATGGATAATATTGTGGGCAACCACCTAGCAAGTTACGGCCTGAAAAGATATGAGCACGAAATCTCCCCCCATGACAAAGTTTTCCGAGGGGTAAAAACTTACTCAGAAGTTCTAAACTGGATTCGATCCCTCCAGTCCGAAGACATGTTAGATTTTTATAAGTTCCAGAAGCATCAGAGGAGCGGGCTCCCCAAAGTTTTGCAAGGTACAGTCTCAAAACCCCCGGGGTCTCAACAAGCAGAGGTCAAGGACCTAACAGGGACAGGACCGGATGAACAAGAAGCTCAAAGGAACACAGAGAAAACTAAGGTCCTCAAACAAGAATCTGAAGGCCCAATCTACGAAGAAATATCCCTAGGGGCAGATAATCCAGGCAGACAAACAGAGTTTAGAGTCGAGATGCATGCAAAATAGGTAGGAGAACCACTTTTTCTCACACCGAATAAATCGGGTACTGATGTTGGTGCGAAGAATATACCATCATAAATTGGCAGTCCCATCCCGTTTGTCACACCCCTATATTTTTTTAGAGGGAACCCTGTGTTGGTAGTGGAGCCTGATTATCTTCCTGATTCAGAGGTCCTTGCTTTCAGTCGTGTTTATACCCCATGAAGTATTTACACCCCAGAAGTATGTACACTCTTCCAC
>JASDQU010737348.1:435-10618 GCA_032191745.1 Picea mariana | reverse complement strand
AGAGAAAGAAGAGGAAGTTACAGCGGGTTTTGTTGTAGGTTGTTTCCCTTCATTTGCTGGATAATAATAAAGGAAGGACCTGGCAATTTCTCTGGTGGACGTAGCCCACACTGGGTGAACCACGTAAATCTGTGTCTCTCTTTTATTGTGTGTCTTCTATGTTTTGTTTCTGCATTTTTTTTATTTTATTGCTCTGTGGTCCTATTTTTCTAACACCCTGATGCTGGAGTGATATTTATAGAAGACCTGACGCCTATCACTGTCGAAGAGTTGACCTCTAGAGATTTTTTCTTCAGCAAGAAAAGGAGGGCCATAGTGAAATGGGAAACGCATCACCAGGCAGGCGCAATGGCCAAAAAATTCAAAATATTGACAGAAGGAAAAGGTTTAGAAGAAGAAGAGATCACTGACGAGATAGCAAGAACGTTGGGGGGCTATGCCACCGCAAGCCAATACTCAGTTGGGACCCTAAGGAGATGATTGAAACACAAGGATTGGTTGATTAGTGAATTTCAGAGTCATCTATCAGAATCAAAGACAAATGCCCGAAACAAGGCATATAAAGAGCTTGAGAAAGCCAGAGAGGTCGACCGATAGGAAATTGAGTAACTCAAGACTAATCTTGAGAAAATGCAGCAGTCGGTTGAAGAGAGTCAAATGCAAGCTGAGCTACAGGAGGGATTGATAAACCAGTTGTAGACTAAGTTGGATCTCACCGAAATCCAGGTCATAGACATGACGATATTCCAAACCCAGGCCGTGGAGATCCGAAGGAGAATAGAAACGGCTCAGTAGAGTTTGCTTTCCAAAATAGAAATCATCCAGGATTGTGTTCAACTAGTAGACCAAGCCTTGGACCAAGTCACTTTAAGAGAAAGGGAATCTCGGGTAGCCTGAAGTACATTCCAAGAAGTTGTCGCATCCGCAACAAAGGAAGAGATAGCCATCACTTCCAGATTCTCCATTAAAGAACAGACCAGGGGGAATATCCTGTTGACGGCCTGGGAACATGATATATCCATAAATAGGACAAGGGCCAAAGAGGTGAGGGATTCTTGTGAAGCAATATTTGGTTCAATAAACAAAAATTTGTTACAGCTCTATAGAGAAGCTAGCGCTAGAACGTTAGGGAAAATAAACATAGCCAAGAATCTGGTAGATATCAAAGAAAGTATGGATAGGGATCAAGTCGATCTCTCTCAAGTAAGTCAAGTCGAGATTTCTCAGATTGACAAATGGCTAATTAAGTCGAATTTACTATTGCTATCCATCATGACAGAAGATCGACAGGTGGGAGGGAGGATCTCGCAACTGGACAAGAAGTGTTACTTATTTGAGGCAAAAAACCAAGTCGATCCCTCCAAGTCTATCGCCCAGCTGGTAGAGAGATGTCTTAAATGTATCGATCATGGGCAAGGAAAATCTTCAGGAAGTAAATAATGTAATTACACGTATTTTCAAAGTTTTGAATGCCAGGCGACAGGGAGAGGTGAAATGCCTGCAGAAAAAGATAGGGACAACAAGTGAAGCGTTCCACATGCATAGCTCGTAACTCCTGTTCTTTGAATAATTGAATTGTAACACCACATGTTGGTATAAATACATCTTCGATTATGTAAGAAAAATCTTTTTCTTTTGGCATATTGTAATAGAGAAATTTTCCTTTGCCAGGATTAATACAAAGCGAATTGAACACTCCATATTTCCTCAAGATTGAGTTATGTGTTTTCCTCTGTTATTTCATACTTCATGTCATTTATATATATATCTTTGATGAATGCTTCAACTGCAATTTAGTACAACCTCTACTGTGGCGATCATGTTTTAGTTATCTAATTATTTACATCTTTTCCTCTATATAGGCTATTAGCAGGTACAAGACATATGGATTACTTAGATCTCTATATTTTATGCTTCATTAAAGTGTTTATTTTATTTTTCTTCTTCTGTTATAGCGTGAGATTCCTATTGAATTGATGCCTCACATTGTCTAACAACTCTATGTTTTCTTTCATTTCATACTTGGTTTCAAATTTAAACTCAGTTACGGAAAACAACCTTCGATTTTGTTAAACTATTAATTTATTTCACGAGATTTGTTCTCATATAATCTAAAATTGAATCAACAACTTAAAAGCAGCAATCTCTTAAATTTATGTTCCTTAAAGGACTGCCCCTATTACAAGGCAACCTTACGTAGAACCCGGCCTCTCAAACCAAACCAACATCGCCTTAAACCTCTTCGATACTATCCTAAGAACTGCAACCACCTGGGTCGAACTTGAGTGTTCATGGGCAGCCATTGAATGTGACATGACCATTCAAGAACAAGTGGAAGTTAGACATAGAAAACTTAGAAATCAGCCATAGTTTCTCTTCCAGTTGTTTGCTCCTTTCCATATCTTTTACCCTCTTATGGATGCTTACACTCTATATTTCGTAGCCTTAAGTACAAACTTTGGAACAACACCTCATGTGCCAAGCCTAGCACTGAGTGACATGCTTTACTCACTTCCTCTTTGACCATGGCCCGTTCTACTAGCAACTTTTCCTTTTCTTTTTGTAGCTGGGATTTTTACTTCTGGATCATCGCCTGAAACTCTTCTTTCTCACTTTCATAAGCGGTTAAACTATATCACATTACTCCTAATTGTTCTAAGGCTTCATCCTTCTCTTGTTTCAAGGCTTTTGTAGCCTTCTCCTTCTCTTCCTAGACTTTCTAAAGTTGAGCTTCTGTCGCATCTACAATTCTTTTCAATTGGGTTGGTTCATCCCCCAATTCTCCAATCTGTGACGCAGTAGGTACTGCGCAAACCAAACGAATAGCTTGTCATACTTCCTTCAATTCCTTCTCAACCCTTCCATATATATCTTCCTGCTTCATTCCATATCTTTGCAAGATGTCCTTGGAAGCGTCCTCCATAGCTCCACGAACCAGACTGATATCGTCCTCTGTGAGCATGGCCTCCAACTGGGGCTTATTAACGTGCACCTTCTTCCTTGTTGAAGGTTTCTTTGGAGAAATATTCCTCTTTTACGGTGTTATTGTCCCATCAGAAGGATCCTTACATGGAGGGATGGTAGCTTCACCTCCTCCTCCTCCTCCTCCTTTATTTCCTCCTCCCTACCCTTATGCTTCGTCTCCTCCTCCTCTTGGTGAGTCAAATCCATTATCTTCATAAATGTTGTACTCCTCATCAGTCTTTATATCCTAGACTTCCTCCTGCTTTTTCTTCTTCTTTGTCCCACTAGACTGTTCGACATGCTCGACCTGGGTGACCATGGGGATTCCTATGGTGTCAGTGTCGGAGAGTTCTGCATCAGTGATGGGTATAAGGAATTCCTTCAGCCACTACTTTGTGATCTTCTCCATGTCTTCATCTGTTAGTATGTAGTACGATTGTAACTCTTCCTTGTTCTCATCTCTGTGCACAGTGATATAGATGAAATGTGGATCTACGTAGAACTTTGATATTGGTCGATACTAGTGCAGGGTGTGCAGTGTCATGTGCAGAAATGATTCAATGGAAAACTTTATTTGTTGATAGTATGCATGAAACACAGTGTTGGACTGCCACTGCTTCGTCATGTCGTTGGTGTGCCACAAGGTGGAAAACCTAGTGGCCAACGGCTCCGATGGTTTCATGTCTGGAAAGGTGGCTCCTTTAGGCATTTGCCAAGCAACAAATGTGATCAAAATGATCAGCCATCTGTAGTGGAATTTGTATCCCAAATCCTGGGATAGTCGGCAATATTTATCGAGTTCATTGATAAGGTAGCTCACCCAATTCATTTGCATGCCCTCCACACATTTTCCTGCGAGGTCCACCACGAACCTGGTGACCTGTGTGGGGTGGCTCTTCCTTACGAGCTTTCCAGCTATGAGTTGGAAAGCAAGGTGCACTGCTCTATCTTGTATAGAGGCTACCTTGTAACCTTGCTTTCCCTTTTTTACTTTGTCGTAAGATTTCCTGATGCACTGTGCTAGGGAGCAGTCTGAGGCCTTCCCTGGATAAAACTGTTGAGGGTCGGGTCCCTTCATACTTAAGCCTATATTATGGCGGATCAACGTCGGATACACGATAATCCTTCGGTTGATCCACAGGTATCCTCCATGATAGCATGACAAGAGGAATTTAACACAAGCGTTAACCTCCTGGTGGCGGCCAAAATGGGGAATCTTCATCACATTTAGCACGGTGGACTGCTCCAGTCCCTTAATCCATGGCTGGGAGATGAGGCAAGGCTTCTTCCCAGTTGAATTTTTCAAGTAGCGGTGGGGTGATAGCATAGCATAGTTATTTCTGTCTCGTAGATTGAAGTCATTGTTCTTCAGTAGTAGGATCTGTCCTAACTGACTCCCAACTACGTGTATTCCTTTCGGAATGTACACAGTGAATACAGTGTACTCAAAATCACGTGGATGATGTCATGGTTAACTGCACTGGCCAAAGGTGGGATATACTCTGGTAGGATGGACGGGGTCTGATTTGCATTAGCCAGATCTCTGCAGTGTTTACTTTGTTTCTTAGTCGTGGGATTAACACAGCCATAATGACATCCAATTGAAGGGGAAGCATGTAGTCCCCTATTCAAGGATGCCTGAACACCTTCATATATCAGTCTGTCAGCCATTATCTTTCTGAGGACTTCTCTAAATCACTAGGTTCACCCGACATCCAAAATTTTAAACAGACGAGTCGGGATAGACGAACGGATAGGCAGGGTAGAAAAATGAATGGAAAGTTCTAGCTTCGGATAACATAGATCGACACTTAGACAATTTTCCGTTAGCTCAATTCATCATGGGTGGAAAAAAGTGGTCCCGAAGCAGCGACCAACAAGTTAAATAGGCAGGGCTTTGTAACAGATTCTTCCAACGGCCAGGAATGCTTCCATCAATGTGAATTTTTCTATTATAGCGCAGTCTCAACATCCCAAAAGCGGTCCATCACCCCATAAATGTGTTTTATAACCATTATGGAGTGTCATTCTAATGATCGGTGCACCTCCAATGGTCATATAACTTTGCCAGGGTGAAGTCTCATTCTGCGCGGTTATGTTGTTCTGGCAAGGTTCAAATCCTGCAAACCTGCGTCCTACATGGTTCCAATCTGCAAAGTCTTCCATCTGTTCTCTGTAGCTTCTTGTAGATTTTCCAAATAGATTTCTTTTTATTGATAGCCCTTGCCTTCTTTATTATGATCTGAGTCTCTCTAACTATTTCTAGAATCCTCTTTCCATTTTTATTCTTATCTTCCCCAAGCGTAGTGACTTCGCACTGTTGATGTGCCCTCAAAGGGTTTGAAGTTAATATCCCTTCTCTTAATACTTTATGGGTGGTTATACTTATTTCTTGAATAGTTAGGTTCTTCAAGCCTTCTTGCATTCTTTCAACCTTGGCAACTAATTCTCTTGCTTTATGTCCCTCCTGTATTGTTACGTTGTTCTGTTGCTTTAACTTATCCTCTCGTTATTTTATTAGTCGATCTATTTTTCTAGCTATGAAATCCCTTAGTTCTTGATTTTTATTTTTTGTAGCTTATTCCTCTACATTCCTTCTGATTTGATCCTTCTCAATCCAAGGTTTACCTAATAAAAGTGGGAAAGGGATGTTGTCCCCAATAAACTTAATGACTTCAAATTCCTCTTCGGTCGATGTTCCATGAACAATAATAGGTATACTAGTAATTATTCCACATAGGGTTATCATATTTCCTTTATACAAGACTATCCTTCCCAATGAAGGTACCAAAGTAGGCTTTCCAAAAAAATTCCAAGTTCTCTCTGTCATAATATTCACTTATGTTTCCTCATCCAAAACACAGTCTATGTCGAAGTCTTTTATTCTTGTACTTATGCATTGTTTTACTTTCAGGATCTCTGGTAAACTGACATCTTTATGAACATCCATCATTTCTTTCAACTGAACTAATGTAGTCTGAACTTTCTCTAATTATTTCTCTTTATGACTTCCAAACATGCTCTTAGTCTCTTGACTTTCTTCATAGTTTTCTTGTCTTACGTTCATCCTTTCGAATTTAGCAATAATTCTTGGACAATCCTCAACCTCATGACCAAAAATCTTACAATAAAGACAAATGGGACCTGCACCAAGGAATTCCTTAGAAATATGTATCGGTCTTCTGCAATTATAACATAGTGTCAATCCTCTTTTTATTTTAAATTTTCCCCAACCTCTTATGTATTGCGCACTAGGATCACAGTGCTCTACCTGCAAAAAAATATTTCTAGGTTCCTGCATCCACTTATTAGTCCAAAAACTCTTTATATGCATAGGAATGACATATATTTCTTCATTTCTATTAAATTTACTCATATCAACTCTTTCTTCCAATTGCGCCATAGCCTTCAGACTAGGACAGAATCTATTAAACATACTTAAATTCATGCTTTCGAAACAAAAATTTTCACTTATCTTACTCTTATCAAAGCACAAAGCTTTACCTATTTTAAGATCTTACCTCTTTTATTTAGATCGGATTTCTCTCTTGGCACAATTTTTTGCAATTCAAGTAGAGTACTGCGCACTATAGTAGCAGATCTATGCATAGAGCTTCTCTTTTCCTTAATTTAGTTCCCAGCAATCACAATTTCAGGTCCCGACAATGGAACCATTTGTTGGCACAGGGGCAGACCCAAGGTTCAACGCTTAACAACGTACCAACAAAACCCTGACTACCAGCCCTTTCGGCAACACCTGCGAAGAAGATGAGGTCTCACCTGAGGTAGAAGCAAGTAGGGTTACATGATGCAGGTGTTTGTACCCAGGCTGGGACACAGATCTGTGATAATAACACTTCAAAGAGTACTCTAGTAACACTTAGAAGATGACATGCATTAGTTCATTAGCTTAATCAACATCGCAGGACTTATTCCAAGATAAATCGGTGCAGTAACAATAAATGATTACACATCTTGAATACTTATCAATGAGTAGATCTAACATTCATTTACCCTTTAACAAAAGTAAGCACTTAAACAATAACAGATCTATCTATCATACATAATAATCAAATCACTAAGTAGATCCATGACATAAACAACATAGCACAAATCAAACCAAAGACATAAGATATACGTGGTTCACCCAAGCGTGGGGCTAGGCCCACCAACTGCTTTGCCTTCTTTATTATTCATCCAGAACTTACATTCATTTTCTCCTGTGCACTAAGCCATGAAGCCATGCTTCGCACCAGACAAGAGATCTACACACTGAGCACTAGATCCTCTTTCCCAAAACTAGGTCAAGGCATAGATCCAACCCTCTACCGAGCACAAAGCCTTAACACATATACACTTTTGCACAAATCAACCCAAACTACTTCCACTTATCTACCAAGACTTTGCTACTTCTACCATACATTCTTACTTATTTATACTTTTACAATTCCTTACAAAAAGGCCTAAACATGGGAGAAGCCATGGGCCAACATCCCATAACCCATTACAAAAACCCTAAGGAATCACTTACTGGGTCCACATAGCCTGCAAAATAAATGAGATCCGTGATATCAACTCTGCCCAGGCACTCCTTCTTCGAACAATGTGTCAACATCCAAAAGTGGTCCAAACCTGACCAAGGTTTCCCCAAAACTTGGGCGAGGGCCAAAAAGAGCCAATGCTAAGTACAAGCAGTGACATGATTAGCATCGGGTGCCACACAACTTCCAGGTGGGGGACAAAGTGTGGCTACATTTGCAGAAGGAGCGCATTGTTGGACCCCATCGCAAGCTTTGACTGCTCCGATATGGGCCATACACCATCACCAAGGTTGTAGGGGACAATGCCTTCAAGCTCAATATCCCATCATTCCTTGGTTTGCACCCAATGTTCAATGTGGAGTGCCTTCGGACTTACTTTCCACCTCCAGTGGACACATCTGATGGAAAAACAACTCACACCAACAGAGTTAAACCCATATTGCATGGAACAAGACACAACTGATCAGATTATGGACACATATATAAATAACATGTGTCAGCAGAGGATCCATCTATATAGTGTTGTCAAAGCAGGCCAACTCCTTCACCAGGGCAACTGGCTCACCAAGGACCAAGTCCAGCAGAAGTTTCCTCATCTCATGGACGAACTCAATGCAATGGGGACCATTGCCTCCTAATGGGGGAGGAATGATCCAGATGTATATTTGTGGCCACCTGCCTATTCCACTTGGACCCCCACCATTGTTTCTTTCAGTTTTTCAGTTTCCTTAATTGTAGCACAATTTACTATTTTTGGCGGTTTTTCAGGTCCTGAACTTTCGAAGCCATTTTGAGGTCCTAAACGATGTTTTTTTGGAATCAAATAATATTAAAAATTTTAATATATTCATTGTCATAACTTTTAGTCCTCGAATAGATCTTTCTAACGATGTATCATATGCGTCAAACGGAGATAGTATGCCAAAGTTACGACCCCAGGAAATTGATGTACTAATTTACCCCGACGGGGCCCATATTCTGGCGTTTCATCTCCTAAGGTTAGGTTTTTGGATATTTACAGTTTCCATTGTTTCTCAATAATATATAGGCCTTCGAGCCTCATTTTAACACAGAGTTCATAGGCCTATAGCCACCACATCGCTTCTCAGAGATAAGCTACCAGCGCCCTAGCTAGTTTATTTCTATTATGTCTATAAACAAATTTCAATTCTTTGATATTAATGAAATGAAGTGTTATTTCCACTGCATCTTTGTATTCATGGTTATTTGTGTATTTTGTTGCGTTCCTGCATAAATTCGGATCACACCGCATGCATGAGTAATTTTGGATGTCCAAATTACTTCCTTCTGAGCAGAAGGGGATGAATAATAAGAGTATGCTCTAGACCACTGAAAGTTCTGATCCTCTCATCCAAAAATGTTCAAATTATCTCCATAGAACTATTGTCGAGCCATTGCTGGGATAAGTTGACGAGAGTGTTCTTTTGATCCAGAAAATATTTCAAATGAGCGCTTGACAGATAATATAATCTTTTGCAAATCATGCTTTAATGCGATTTAATAAGAAAACTCCTCGATCCCTTCACCTATTAATGACAATCTTTACGAGACCTGCATGATGATTTATAAGCATTTAAACCATAATAAATGTGCATTGGGAAAAGTGCTAAGGTGGCGGGTGTTGGTCTTGAGTCTACACTTAAGGCTATAAAGTGTAGAGTCTAAGCATCTGAAAAGAGTAAAAGAAAAGAAGAAAAACAACTTCGAGGGATGAGGCTATAGCCGATCTCTGAGCTGTATTTGTCTAACTTCCAAATATTCTTGAATACTGATATCCCATTCGATGGCAGACCATGAACGTTCGAGCTCTGTCCGGGTGATGGCAGTCTTAAGTATGGTATCGAAAAGATTCAAAGCGATGCTGGTTTGATCCGATAGGCTAGGTTCAATGTTGGGTTGTCTTACGATGGTTATATTCATGGGGAGAACAGAGATTTAAAAGAGGGTTGATGTTTTAAAGTGCTTATTTCAATTTTATATTATACGAGGAAAATTTAGTGAAGCCAAACAAAGGGTTTAACAAAATCGAAGGTCGTTTTCCGTAATTGAGTTAAAATCTTGAGACCGAGTATGAAAACATAGAGTTGTCAACAATGTGAGGCATCAATTTCAGAAGAATCCCACACCGTAGCAAAAGAAGAAAGGAAAGGAATAACTTAATAAAAGCATATAATATAGAGATCTAAGTAATTCACGGGTCTTGTACCTGCTAGTAGCCGATACAGAGGAAAAATTGTAAATAACTAGACAACTAGAGACTGATCACCACAGTAGAAGTTATACTAAATTGCAGCTAAAACATTCATCAAAGACGTATATGTAAAAAATGACATGAAACATGAAATAACAGAGGAAAATACATAACTCAATCTTGACGGAATATGGAGTCTTCAATTCACTATGTATTAATCCTGGCTCAAAAGAACTTTCTCTATGACAATCTATCACCAAAAAAAAACCCCTTTCGTCTCTTCCTAGATGTCTATTTAAACAAAAATTATGAACATTTAGAATTTACATCATTCTGTAAACTTGTCAGTTACAAATGAAAAATTGGAGTGTTTCATCTCCTCATCTTTGTCTTCCCTCAGAAGGGCGGAGCACCTTCTTTCTCTGCTCTTTTGGCTCTAGAAATAGAACAAGTTGACATCTGTCAT
>JASDQU010737347.1:206765-236812 GCA_032191745.1 Picea mariana | reverse complement strand
ATGAGCTATCAATCTTTACTATCACCATATTCTTCTAGTGCATGTAGATTTATATTTGAAATTTTGAATATCAGTGAAGAATTCAAGAACTACAGCTTCCATGCAAAATATATCTACATTCAACACTTTATGAGCTATCCCAAAATGGTTCCAATTGTGGATTTTTGAGAGGTGATTAGGTCCCACATTTTATTTACCTAGTTAAACCACCACTTCAAAATCAAACTCCTAAAATAGTAGCAAACATCGATAGAATTAACCTTGCTACATTGTATTGTTAACCAAATACTTGATCACTAAATTATCAATGGACCACTCGAAGGACTGGTCTAGAAGATATTATTTGAAATTTTGTAGCATATACGCCATCACCAAGCCTTTTCCTTTCATGGTTGTGTAATTAATTTATTTTTCTAGAAAATTATCTGGGGTGGTGTAGCATGTGTTCCCCTAGCTATGCCAACATGTTCCCAATGCAATGGTAGTGGAATCCACATGAACATGGAAAGAGCCCAATGCAATAAAATGCATGTTGGGTTCTTGGAATAGTTCAAATTATTTTGATAATAATAACTTTGATATGTTCTACCGAGAAGGTCTAAGGTTCGAGCCCGTATAGCCCTATACATTCCACTAAGTTACACTACTCTTATATATACATATATCCCCTCATAGTCCCTATGACTTGGAATTTCAAAGTCTTTCAGATCATATCAATATCTTGTCCTTATCAAGATCAGTGGATGGGAACATGGGTCAACACAAACCTTATGTCTAGTAGGTTCCTAGTGGGTAAAATATGCCTACTTCTTTAGCCATGAGAGACCTTGTCCTTTTTCTTGGTTTCCTACTCTTTATCTTTCTTATCTTTGATGTTATACTTGCTTGATAGGATCAATATTTTATGAGTAGATGAACCTCCTATCTTGAGCACCGTTTCAACAATGTCTTGGGCTATGTCTTCTATCCATAAAGAATGGGTGCTTTTTTCTTTTTGGTTTATGTTTTGAACTGTTCTTCTCTTCTTTTTAAAGTATCCCCCTTGAATGTTGGGGCCATCCTACCTAGTGACCTTGTTAGTAATCTTCTTCTTCCCCCCTTTTTTTGTGTTGTAGGAGCCACTTCCACACCTATGGTGGACTATGAAGATAGAAATTCTTCTTCAGTTATCTTAAAAAATTGATCCCAAATAACCTTGTGTTTCTATCTTGCTAGGGAATCAATGATAATAAACTTAATAATCCCGTTATGGACACATGCCTTTGGATTTCCTTATTTCAATCTTGGGGACACTTAGTGCATTGTGGAGGATGGGCGAGAAACTTAGAACTTGAATTGGGTTTAAAATGAGTAAAGTTGCATTCAAAATGAGTCCTTTTGGTGCATACTTTCTCTTTGAAATCACAACATCTTGTGATGATTGCTTTACTTCATGTCAACATACTTACCTTTTTTGCATAGGCCACAACTCTTTCACTTGACCACTGTCACCTTGTTATGGATTGAAATTGATTGTTATGGATTAGCATTGAAATCCCCTCTCCCTCAACTTATATTTCAAATGATCATGTTTGAAACACTACATAACTATGGCCCAGTTTTATAAGAATGGTATAAGTATGGGATGGTAAGAGTATTGGAAAACTAGATAATGCTTAACACTGTATTTAAACAATGCAATAACTTAAATCAAAGACAACATAGGTGATAACTTGTAGACATGATGAATGAAATTATATCTGATGAAAACATATTGAGCAATTCTTGATTTGAGAGGTAGATTGAAGGAAGCAAAGTCTTGGCATGAGTTTGCATTCTATTTGCACGAGGAGACAAACTCTGTAGCATAATTCTATTTTTAGAAAACTTTGTAGATAGGCCTATTTTTTTCTTAGGAGTTTGCATTGGTAGCATACTTGTAGGTGTTGAAGTTTGTAGTAGAATGTACATCGCTAGAACGGGGAGGATGTAGGCTGATAAATTTGTAGCAGTATGACAATGTTGATATTTGGGCATTCTGATTGTGATAGAAGGATGTAATTTAGAGTAGTAATATTTTTTTTGCATTGAAGTCCTTGTAGTTATTGAAATAGGTGAGGGTTTATATGATATCAAGCTAATACCTTTGAAGTCTCCTTCTTAGCCTAAAACTGTTAAGAAATGTACATTGTCTTTTGATAGTGGAATTGGTCTTACAATGTACATTATCTTGAACTTGTAGCCAACCTATAAAAATGATACCTTGAAATTTTGGAGAATTCTTTATTTTGATCGATTCCATAGCTTTTGTGATTGTATGCTTAAATGAGACACCAAATATAGACTTAGCTAGATTCAAGGACATGTTGTACTTTCTGCAACATGGAAATGGTTGACTCGAGTGATTAAAAGTATCTCCTGATAGCTTGGAATGAATAGTATGGTCATCGAGGTAAACCTAAATAATCATACCAATTAAGTCAACGAATGTTATGTGCATATCTCTCTAAAAAGTGGCACCTGCATTGATTAGAACAAAGGTCATGCATTTAAACGTGAAGGTTCCCCACTGAGTAGTGAACGTGGTTTTATAATGATCTTCTCACTTGAGGTGAATTTGATCACAACCTAAGAATCCATCAAGCAGAGACATCATTTTGGATCCTACAACTTGTTGTAGGAGTAGTTCCATGTTGGGGAGCATAAGGTTATCCTTCACTCTTTCCTTGTTAAGGGTGCGAAAGTCTACACATAGTCAAATGTACCCATTCATTTTGTGAATTAGGAACAAGTTAAAAACCCACTAAAAGTACTTGACACAGAAGTCAATAATTATCTCTCCTTCTACTTCCACCTTTGCTACTTTTGGTTTAATTTTCCTATTGCTTCCTTTTCCCTTTTCTTTTTCTCTGTTGCTGAAGAAGAATCTTATGCCTCAACTACCTATGTATCCTCTCTTGCTAATGGTGTTGTATTTACCCAGTTACTTTCTTCCGAGTCAATGGATAAAACCACCTCTATTGCTTATGCCCTTACCTATGATTTTGAAGAAGCATATTCCTCTCTAGCTACAAGGTCAACTCAATCAAATGGATCTATGGATGTCAGTGGTGGGACTGGATATAGAAACAATTATGATATTGGCATTGAGAATCTTGTCAACTTCCCTCCTAATAGTGGCCTCAAAGGCTAGAGTAACTAGTTGTTGTCTTTGCCAAATAGGAATAGTGTTTCATTTTATAGTAATCGCATGATGGATAATTCTTAGGTCAAAACCACAAAAGTCATCATATGAATAAACAAAGACTTCCCTGAATTCAAGGAATAAAGTAATATTATTTTTCTTTTCTAACTCGAAACAATTAGTGCTTATAGACAAAGTTGTAGGGTTATCATCTGCACCAATATTTATAAGGATAGTGTATGATACCTTTCTCTTTGAAGCCTCTTGAGAGGATGTGTTCTTACTCCCAACATCACTTAGGGAAAAGGAATTATACAAAAGTAGTAAGCCCTTGGGAAACTTTTTTTTGTCTATGAGAATGACATTAGGGTATCAACTTTCTCTCAATAAGAAAAAAACAACAAATGTCCCTATCATCCTGGAAAATTTGCCAAGAATCATCATTATCAAGTAGGTGAGGTTTATAAAAATATATCATAGGGTGGCTACAATGGTTAGCCGATATCTATCTCTCGAGTCTAGTAGTGTAAGGGACTAGCTTATCAACTATACAAATTTGCTTCTCTACAACTATTTCCAACTCTTCATGTAGATTCTCATGTAGATTTTTTTTTTTAAAACCTATAGGAGGCGTGGAGATAGCAACGAAAGTTCGTCGCAAACTTTTTTACTGTACAAGAATTTTCATGGCAATAGCGACGAAATTTCATCGCAATACAAAAATGAGTTTTACTCTACCAAGGCTTTTCGTGGCAATAGCGACGAAAGTTCATCGCAAAGTTCCACTCATTTTCGTCGCACATATAGCATCTACGTCATAAATTGTTGGTGAGTCAAGGATTTTCGTGGCAATAGCGACGAAAGTTCATCGCAAATTTCCACGCTTTTTCATCACACATATGGAATCTGCGTCGTAAGCTGTTGGTTAGTTTTTTACTTTGGCATGGTTTTTCGTCCCTATTGCGACGATGTTTCGTCGCTATTGCCACACTTTTCAAGGTAAACCTATCTTGAGGATGATGGCACATGGCGGCCTTATGTCTCCGCTATATCAACAAAAAATTGGTTCGTGGATATAGTGACGAAAAAAGTTCCACAAAAAATAGTCTTTGCATTCGTGGAAATTGCGATGTATACGTGTGGTAATAGCAACGAAAAACCGTGGAAATTTTGGTCATATGTAGTAGTTTCTATACGAGGAAGAGGGTATCGATTTTTCATCGTGATTTTATATAAGGCCCGGTAATTGATAGACATTTTCCACGTTCCATGTTTCTTTGGTACCATCACGATCGGAGAACCACAAGGAGATGAACTGGGCCTACTGACCCCTTGAGCTAATAAGCCCTAGACCTTCTTATTAATCTCTGTAATCTCCACAACTGACATCCTATACATTCCCACATTAGGACGAGGATAATCTTGCTGAATATGTATCTCATGTTGGATTTCCCTCTTAGGAGGTAATCCATCTGGTTCCTAAAAAATATCATCATACTTAGAAACAATATCAATCAATTCTTTTTTATGAGATGGATCACATCCTTGGAAAGTGTCGAATGTCCTGACATATTTATCTTTGATGACCATGAGTACATATATATTATTAGTGGTTATGATCCTTTTCATTTGTCCTACACTAACAAGTGTTGTATTTACCCTCACGCTGTGAGATCTAACAATATATTCGACTCCCCCTTTAGTAAGGTGGTATTTGTTGTCATGACGAAAGAATACTTCTTTTCTATCATAAATATAAGGACTCCCCAACATTATGCCACATATATCAAGTGGTACATCATCCAAATACACTTCATCAATCAACTTTGAAGCAAAAGAAAATATTATCCTACATTGTTTGGTGACATTAAGTTTTGCATTATCACATACCAAACCAAGAGGATAAGGATTTGGATGTGGTTTCGTTACAAGAACCATATTCTTGACAAGTGCTTCAGATATTAAGTTTACTCGGGAACCCAGATCGAATAATGTATCTATATTAGTATGTTTAGATACAACTCTTATATGAAATAACTCATTCGTGTTTCGTTCATCAATATGATATTCATCATTGGAAATTGAAGTAGCATGAAGAGAATATTTACCTTGTACTCCAACTGTTGTGATCTTTCCTTCATCTCTTGAATCGAAACCTAGATCTTATTGCACTGTAGCAACGGTCTTTGTCTTCCCCTTTCCACCGAATGGTTTCAGTTTCTTTTCTGGATGCAATTTCCAACAATGTTCTTCACCATGACCTCCTTTCTTGCAATGAGTGCACGATGGTTTTCCTCCTTCTCTCGTCACTGTAGCAGTCTTCTTGTCCTTTTAAACTTCTTGAAATTATTTTGTGGGAAACTGGAAGGTTTCTTCATGGGATCTTCTTGAACATGTTTCCCCCTATTCTCAAGGTGAGTGGCTTGCACACAAACTTCGTTAAGACTAGTGGGGTTAAACAAGAGTAAAGTATGACAAATATAACTATGAAGTGTGCCAATATACTTCATTAAAGTTTCATAAGAATCTAAAGGAATGTTCAATGCTATATATTTCTTCCTAAATTCTTCTATGAAACTTTGTATAGTCTGACCTTTACCTTGCCTTAAAGTTTTCCATTCCATCATCGCTTTATGTAAATACCCTAATGGATAGAACTGCTTCCTTATCTCTGATTTAAATTCCGACCATGAGGAAAGAAGATTACCACACTTACTTTTGTCCTGAAGCTTTCTCTCCCACCATACGAGAGTGGTGCATTCCAACTAAAGAGAAGCCAATTTCACTTTAACTTCCTCTTCATCAATATGATGAACACGACAATACACTTCAACCTATCAGATCCAATTATCTAGTTTTTTAGGATTAGCATCTCCATTAAACATAGGTAAGACAAAATTTACACTAGGCTTTGATAATGGATTCTTAAAACGGGATTTACGTTTAGAATGCTGAGAGTGATGAGAATGCTCAGAGGAGGAAGAACTAGAACTTGAAGGCGAAGATGGGGGCTCAGGAGGATCTCCTCTGGCCATTTGGTTTACCGAAGCATCATCATCTGGTGGTGCTTCCTTTTTATTCCCTTTCTTTTTCATCATCTTCTCGTAATCTCCATAGATTATTTCAACCATTTCTAACATGCGATAAAATACTATGTGAAAGTTTTTCTCCTGTTCATCACGCTTGTCCTCTGCTACTATTTTCTTCCTTCGGGATGCACGACCAACTTCGGGATTGGACGTCTTAAGAGTTCCTTCACCCTGCTTATTCTTGGCCCTAGTAATCATTCATACTCAAAAATTCAAGTCAAAGATGACTGCTCTGATACCAACATGATCCGTGATCTTTTTTCATCAGGTGACATTTTTAAAAATTGCATAAAATGAGCATAAACTAAAGTACACCATAAAAAAGGAAAAACTCAAAAGGAAAGAGACTTAACCATGCAATATGAATGCAAAGAACTTGATAACAGAGTTCATCCCTGGTGGACTATGTCTCCGGGTCCTACTCTCAAATGGGTAGGTCTTTTTATTAACTCCACAAAAGAATTGGTCAAAATACATCAGTATACCTCATTATGGAGTTAAGATACATAACCTTTGCTCAGATCAGAAAACTAACATCACCACTACATTCATGGCGTCGAATTACCTAAAAATGAATGTCTCCATGCCTCGATCCAAGTCTATCACTTCGGGGCCCAAGAGACACCCCTGCCTTGATTTTCATGCCCTGCCTCTGCAATAAATGACTGAGAAAATCTTAAAATGCATGCCAAAATCCGTACGGGTGCGCTCTTGGTTCTCCTCTGTCCATGTACACTGGCGGACACCCCTTTTTATATAAAAAGTCAGTGGTTATGCAATAAAGAGGGCGCTTGGTGCGCTGGTAGGTGGGGTTATATTTAGAGCATTTGTTTGGTGGAGGTCCCGTGATCGAGTCCCATGGACTCCCCTTTTAGCATGTGTTTGAAAATAGATTTGGCGTGAACACTAAATATGATAGGCATTTACTAATTGGCTAGAATGGCGGGTATGCCATATATGGTGTGTGTTTGAAATGTGGTCATGTGGTTTAGTATATAACCAAGGGTTGGTCCAAAGGCATAGCCCCTTTCCTTTTCCGCCCACATAAAACATTAAACTTAAATAATATTATTGTCGTATTATAAACAAGAAATACATAGTGGTATGTTGGCTAGCATGGAGTTGTAAGGCCTTTGGGCTAGGAGGTTAGGAGCTCGACTCTTGGGGAGTCATATAATTTTACCACTTACCAACTAGACTGAGGGGTGCCATGTGGCATCCCACGACTGGGCCACATGGCACAATAATATTTTCCCACAAAAATGACATTTCTCACAACCTAATTCTACCACATGTCTGCCATCAAACCTGTACAACCTTGCCACGCCATCCCATGCCAACTCAACACTCTGCCACGTCAGCTATACAAAAGTGCCACATGTCACCCTTGCAGTGGTGACACGTGTCACCTTGACCTTTTGAAATTTTGACCAAGTTTGACCTGAACTTTGATCACTTATGTCTTTCGATCTGTAACTCTATTTGACGAGCAGTATTCGTCGGTAGAAAGCTTGCGACGTGCTCTTCGCGACCATGGAATTTTAACTGAGTTTTGGGAACTCTGAATTCTTACCCTTTCTCTGTCTGTTGAAGCCATTTTGAGCATCTTGAGTTTTTCTTAGGCTTCTATGGATCATTTTTGGATCATTGGAAGGTAGTCTCCCCATTCATGCATAGTAGGCACAACATTTGGAAAACCAGATATACCGGAGAAATCAAATCGAGCAAACCTACGAGCCAAAATGACTTCCATAGCCTTCGATATCTTGGATTAGTGGAGTTTCCAATGGATTATTCCTTCATGGAGTCACCAGGTGAATGATACAGTCATAAAAAATGTCCAACTCTTGTTCACCATCAAGAGATAGAATTGATCGTTGTTGTTCTCCCAAGGATAAATTCTTTGTTCCTTCGTCCTCGACAACGACGCCAAAAGATGTTATTCTCTAAATTTTCACTTGACTATGAGAGGGCAAGCTAGGGCATTGTCAAGTTACTGCAATGGTATTTTTTAAGGGTTTTGAAATAGATTTTTAGAAAATGGTTGAAATTTGGTTCAAAAATTCAAATAAACATATAACTCAAATGTAAAAGCAAGAAAACATCCCACTGATTTAGCAAATGGTAGTCACCTTAATAGATAAGAAAATAATGTGAATAAAGAAGGGAATATATGAAAGTATGTATTTTGTCAACTCCATATGGATTTCATATTTAAAAATATCATTGAGAAACAAGAACATATACTTGAAGACAATCTTGATAATAAACAAAAACAACAAAGTTTTCACTGTGTTACTTAAAATCAAGAAATCAAATGCATTGCAACAGAATAAATGACTTCAAGTAAGAAAAGAAATAGAATAAGATATGAAAGAGGATTTGACCATCAACATGCCTTTTCCATTTAGTATCAATATGGAATATAAACTGTCTTACAATGGATTTTACAAAAAAGGTTTTTGAATTCCCAACTTATCGACCCCTTACTTCTCCTTCTACCCTGTTTATATATAAATGATGCATATTTATCAAGATCCAAAAGAAATGGATCTGAAAACGTCCTCACCAATATTTAGTTTCTTGTTTCAAATAATCAAGGAGGAGATCAGATCTGATATCCAAGTCAAATTGATGAGGTGGCTCATCAACTGTTGTCTATGATATTTTTTAGGAAAATAAATCTGGCAAATTCTTGAAAAATATGGTCCAAATACATCTTTGTATCTACAAAAATATGATAGTTGTGTAAAAAATGGGAGAGGTTTTTTTGAAGGGGTTCATTCCCAACAAAAACCTATTTTGGTTTCCAAAAATTCATCTCCAATTGTTCTGAAACCTTGTGCAAAATTATTGACTACAAGAAATTATTTATTGTGAAATCTCTGAAAAATAGGCCTCAAAGATATATTCGAATCTCTTAAAATGTGATAACTATGTAAAAACCAAGGGATTTGTTTGTGAATGGGTCCATTCCTAAAAAAAATCTCTTTTGGTTTCAAAGAATTCATCTCCATCTGTTCTGAAACCACTCTTGAGGATAAAGACTAAAACAGGTAAAAAACAAAGTATGCATGTATTGATTTCTGCTCTTCTTATTTTTTGAGGTTGTATAAGCCAACTATTGAGACACCATATTAGGTTCATAGAATGGGTGATTTAAACTATGAGAGACATGTTGTGGTGCCATAGGTCCACTATATGCAATTCCAAAGAGAGCATGTGATATAGATAAAATAAAGGTAGATTGTTGGATGACAGAACTGAGTAATTGAGCCTGTAAAATTGCAACATTTGCAACACTGTCATCAAATAAGTTGTTCCCAGTACCATTGACTAAAGAAATGCATGTAGATGTAGTTCTTCCATCATAAAACATGGCTACAGTTCCCAAAACATGTCTCCCTGTTGTGTTAGCAGCTCCTTTACTCTGTCTTTTTCCTTCCTTGCTTTCACTTTAAATTCTGGATATTCCTCTACATGGGTAGGTAAATTCAGATCTATAGTAGCTTGGGGTTTTCTTAATTTAATCACATATATATTTAGAAGATAGCCCAGAACTAAGGTATTCATATTTAGTGTTGTCAGAGTCTCTGGTTTCTGGAAGGTCTTACATCTGGTCTAGTTCTGGAAAAAGATCATTTTTGTCATCATAAACTTCATTTGTGCCCTTAAATACAGATTCAAATACTGAAGCTGATTTTGTAGTTGCTCTGGTAACGGGTCTTCTGGAGTACTGTGCAATCTTCTTTCCCTTTTCTTGTTTCTTCTTCAAGTCCTCATATTCCTTCTTTGTTATGTGTAAAGAAGATGCCACTACCTATTTTTTGATCTCCTTCTTAGAATCCTTTGAATTATCTTCTATAATTATAACATTCTCCTTCTTGATGGAAGGATGAAACATTGCTTTTGAATTCACTCTAAATTTATTATCAGCTCTGGTAGAATTCCTTCTAGGGCATTTAGGTATAGGTGTTTTCTTTTTAATCTATTTTTTACAGTTTGCAGTCTTCTTACCTGCAGATTGTTTTTTTTGTTTGATTGGAGTCTGAACTAGACTTGTGGTGTAAACTTCATATTCATGAAATTCCCCCTTTATATCTAGATCAGGATAAATGTCAGTCTCTTCATTCGTTTTAGGCTTCTTACCTCGACTAGTAGGGCCTTTATCATCATCTTTACCTACAGGAAAATAGCCAATAGCTTGTTGAGTTTGTAAATTTCTCTTGCCAACACGAGTTAGCCTAGTTGCAGGTAAATATTCTTTCAATAAAATTTCAGTGGCTTGAGAGTCTGTTTCTCTTTTACAATATTTTTCCCCTTGACATTTTTGGATTTGGTTGACTGTAGATTCGGTTTTAAGCACTAGATTAATGGGTCCCGATATCTATGGACTTCATTTAAGGAGAAGACTACTAATGTTCTAATCAAAACTTGATGAAAAAGAATGTTTTTTACTATAGCAGGATGGGACTGGATCCTATTAGACATCTTGGATAATTTTTTTAATAGAAAATAGGGTAACTTAAGAGGG
Source organism: Picea mariana (assembly GCA_032191745.1). Taxonomy (NCBI): domain Eukaryota; kingdom Viridiplantae; phylum Streptophyta; class Pinopsida; order Pinales; family Pinaceae; genus Picea; species Picea mariana. The sequence continues at coordinate 226,026 of JASDQU010737347.1, read as the reverse complement.
TAATCACCATTTACATGAATCAACAATCTGATATGATAGAGATGGACTAGGGAAAACATGCCTTCACATGTAATGTACCTGTGTATAATTATCAAGTAAATGTGTCACTCTTTCCTTACCCAGTTGTGTGGTATACCCTTGCTCCAGTTAGGGTTTTGATTTTATGAAATAAGAAATGGATTCACAAACTCCATGACTACATTCTCCTTCTTCCACCATCTTTCCCCATATACTACTAATCTGCAGGCTTTAGCAATAGAATGCCCTGTCACATGCATCAAAATGTTTCCAACCATAGATTCAAAGCTATCAAAATTCTGCGCAAACGTCATTACGATCTGTTTTTCATGACCCTGGAACGTTGAGAAAAATTCAAACCAACCAGCATCCTTGAATTTCTGCGCCATATGAGGGAATGCTTCGAGAAATTATGTTCCTTTAGGCTCCAATCTGATTATCTGGCCACTCTTTTTGGGTGCCATATCGTTGATACGATCCTATAGACAATTTTGAGAATATCGAGGGTTGAATCTTAAATTCTCGAGAGCTGTTAAAAACTAGAAGTTATCTCTTTACCTGCAAACCCTGCGTAGAACAACAAACATGCAAAAATAGGTAGATAACGATTTCATTCATGATAATCGGGCATCTTGATTTGATGTCGAGGTGGTGAGTACAACTCGATCCTCCAAATATAGTTGTTATCATATGAATAACATCCTAAAAAAGATCATAAATAGGTATGCAGATCCTCTAATCATGATTTAAAATATTAGAACACGATCTGGGCAGGGTGGTGCATGCAGAACAATGATTATTCTCGGTGCTGCAGGAATAGCGCTATTCTTGCAACACCTTTTCTAACTTGGAAAAATTTGAAAATTCAAATAATGAAACGACAAGTGATGTGATAGAAAATTCTCATATCAAATCCTAATATTTAAAAACCTCAAAAGTCATTTAAAAAATGCAATAAAGATTGAAAACGGATCTTCCAAACCAAGAGGTAAAAACAGAGTTTTAACAGAAAATCATGAAAAATGGGTAGGACAGGGACTAGGGACACCCAATCAGTCAAAAACAAGGTTAATGACTAACAATTATCATGGCATAATAGATGTTCCAAGAAAACAATCTATGGTCATAGGTATCATGCATAGGGGATGTTAATAGGTTAGGGTTAGGGTTAGTGAGATAGAATGTTAATAGAGTATCCTTGGGAGTGAATGAGTGATTTTATTTTTGGATTCTAAGAGACATCCTTATGAGGTGAAAGGAAAAATAAATACCCAATGACATGGGGAATCTATGGATGATGAGTACCGATTTTGTTATAGTACGAATTGCCACTATTTTGGCACTGAATCTTTGAAGGATGTTGATGGTCATGAGGTGAAAGAGGATAATGTTGTGGATTATATTATAATAGAAGAACATAGGTTTAGATTCCCACTACAAAGGGTAGACATTAAAGGCTAATGAGTTTAGCTATAGTACATGGTTTCTCCTATTTTATTTTTTCTTTATGCAAAAGGAAGTAGAAGTTCTTCTTATGAGATAATTTACTTGATCTTGATGGCATTGTTCTTCAAATTGAAGATTTAGTTTATTGTTTCAAATATAATAATCAATTTCACATTTTCACACGACATAGGGTTAAGTTGATTGTTTTTATGAAAGTAATAAAGAAATATTAGATCTCAATATTAATAAGAAAGAGGATTAACAAACTTGAGCTTTGATCAATTAATCTTTCCATGACCTTATCGATTTAGGTGCTTAAAAAAATTGAGCTCTAATATATTAATATTTCCACAACCTTATTGATTTAGGTTCCATATGAATATTTGTGTTGATTGAAAATCCAAGCAACTCGTCTTTCACGAGTATATATCACCCTCCATAACCAAAACATATTATAAATAGCCTCTCCACTAAGGCACCTATAGTTTTTCAAAAAGTTACCATCGATCACTAGTAAACTTTGAATCGATTCACATCCAAAGTTCTACAATTTGCATATCAAGATCTATATATTAAGCCTCTACTCTTAGCCTCCTCAATTAGATGGACCACTATAACTCCTGCTTCATCTAAGAATAAATATTCTAGCAACTTCCCCACTCAAAATAAGGATAATTTCACAAAATAGAAAATATGTGGGAATTTTCTCCCTTCCATTGGAACTTTGAAGTTAATCATTACATTGCTAAATGTTTTATGGAGTTCCATTAAAAGGATGAGTTCATAATACCTTAGTGCTTGCAGTCCCTCTTAATTATCTTAATCCCTTTCATTTGCATAGAGAGATTTGTGAAAGTCAAAAGGTTGCAAAATTGACTTTCACCTTGAATGCTCCATTGTATTACATAGATTATTCATACATAAATAGGCCTCCATATTTAGACACTCCACATGTACCATGGTGGGTTTATGGGTAATGTGATATGCATCMATGAGTTAGTRCWTATGAGCTATTAGTTAGTCATGCATTAGGTGTTAGAGGTTAGGGTTTAGGGGTTAATAGGTTTGGCTTTCATAGATTAAGGGTTAGTATGATAGGGATAAAAAAAATAGTGAGTTATACAGGTTAGTGCATTGAACATTGGGGGGTGTTGTATAGTAGGTTAGGCATGCATGGTTTAGGGTTCAACCATTAGGTGTCAAAKATTAATAGTTTAGGATTCAACATTATTAGGAGCTACAAGTCAATGCGTTATACRAGATTAATAGGTTATGCATGCATGTGTTAAATATGGTTATGAGGTACATGTTAGGCATATTTGTATTGTTAATGRTCCTTGAATTTGGGATTAGGGGTTAACATATTATRTGTATAAGTTTGTCACTTATGTTACATGCATGATTRTGTCCTTATGTGTWTGAGCRTGRTTATKTTGTTTATGTCCATGTGAAAGATTATGTTTTTTATGTTAGGTGTATCACTCATGTGGTTGAGTGTGTCACTTATAGGCATGAGTGTGTCTCTTATGTTAGGTGCATTTATTATGTGCATGAGGGCATCACTTATGTGCATCGAGACATTGCTTATGTATGGTGATGTCACTTATATGAATTGGTGCATTTCTTATATTAGGTGTGTCATTTATGTTTGTGAGTGTGTCGGTTATGTCCTTGAGTGTAGTGCATTTTGCAAGTTCAACACTTACATGCATGGGTGTGTCACTTATGTGTTTGAGTTCATTGCTTATGTGTTATGTGCATTTCCTATGTACTTGAGTGTTGATCTGTAAACTATTGTGGATATTCATTGGAACAATTTGTCACAACATATCTTAAACTATTCTAAAATCTCGTATTTTTGTAGTTTATTTCCTTGGATGTCGGATTAGTTAATTACTAGCTTTACTTGAATTTAAGAAATAACTAAAACATAAAAATGAAAGAACGTGCACAAAATACATTATACACACCATCCACACAAATGAACAAAATATTTGATCTAGGAAACACAATATGGGAGAAAACCTAGCGGGAGGGTGAGGCCTATGCTCTGCTCTCTTTTCTTCAGTTATAAAAATGAAAATACAAAGGAATGAGAACTCACTATAGAGTTAGCTTTTGACACTGTGGCTTGAATGAATGCTACAAAATTATCTTCTTTTTATGTTATTCTCACAAAATACAACTCTTAAATGTTTTCCTCAGTTATGGAACAATATACAAAGCAAAATAACATAACCCTTTCTCCTCCTAGTGGCGCAATATTTAACATAGCTCGATAGTCGTCTAGGGTTAGGACACTGACTTCCTTAACCCTCAATTAGTGATTATGTTTGGAGCTTCTAGAATATTCTTGAAAGTCCACATGTGGCTAGCCCCACACATTTTGACTAATGAGGGATGATGTGGCATCCACTCATACCATTGTGGTAAACACAGTAGGTTAACTTGCGAGAGGCAGAAATTTCACATATCAACTTTGATTGTAACGTCCTCACTATAATCCCCAGTTAAATTAATGCTTAATGTAGATATAGTGTATGGCCATAGATAAGTGATGTATATGCGAATTGTTTTTCTGAATTTTAATAAATAAAATGTGATGCCAGTTGTTGGGGGGCATGGACAAAGATTGTGTTTTGAGTAATCCACAAGAGGTGAGGGGTCTAGAAAAGGGGGTTTAGCCATGAGTTTAATTCCCAATCATTTTTCTTGATTTTAATGTTTTGAGGGAACCTTCTTATTTTCCCTTGAGTGTAGAAGAGACCAATCATTGAAAACCTGGAAGAGGGTGGGTGTGAGGAGTCACATCCCATATTTATTGAGAGCATGGGGATGAGTACAATCAATTTGGGAAAGAGTGTAAGTCAAGCGAGAAAGCAAAGATAGGAAATTGGTATGGGACAGAGGGAAGATTTAGTCAATCACGTTTTTGTATGGGGGAGACGAGACAACATGAAGAGTTGCACTAGAGCTAGAGAAAACAACAATAGACGATTTTAGGAGCATTTTGGAGTTGTGAGGACTGAATAAGTAAGCTATCAAGTGTGTAGAATAAATAGTTTGTCAGGCCTAACAAGTGAACTCCTATATGAGTTGCATTGTATCATCAAGCTTCCTATTGTTGTTTTCCTAGTATTTTTCCTAGCAGTGAGTTCCCTTGAGTTCCTAGTAGTGAGATTAGTGGTCACTTGGGTCAGAGAGACCTTGATAAATGAATGGTACATCCCAATGTACTAAGAGTAGTGAAGGGGTACATTCCTCAGGTTGGGTGGGTCGAGAGGAATAGATATGGATAAAAATTGAGATAGTTGTAGGAGAATGCCAGTGTAGTTTTCCTAGTAGCGAGTTCCCTCGATTTTCGAGTAGTGAGATTCTTGGTCAGCAATGTTAGAGTGACCCTGATAAAAAAATGGTACATCCCAATGGACTAATAGGAGTGAAGGGGTACATTCCTTGGGTTGGGCGGGTCAAGAGGAATAGAGATGGAGGAAATCGAGATAGCTCTAGGAGAATGCCAGTGGGTTGTGGGATTATCTAAGTTGTGAGTGGATAGTGAAATACACCCTCTTTTTTGGATTCATAGCCCCAGCTAGGGGGTGAATTTATTTTGAGACATAGAACAACAAGTCTATGGTTGGGAGGATTGTTCGTCCCAAGCAGTTTGGTACACAATTGTTTTAATATATAAGTGTTTTATCTTTTTTCAGTGTTGCATTTACTCTGTGTACAAGAATGATTTATATGTTAATGTGTCTGAGTTTAGTAGTTGCATTCATGCTTAATTTAGAATGTTGTAGGTGCATTTAATTAATGGTATCATAAATGGTTAAATGTGTATGATTAGTAACTAGTAAGCTACAAGAATTGTTAGCAAAAACCTTTTGTTTTATCTGTGTTTCAGCTGGTAGCACCCGAGAGGAAGTTTGAGGGATGCTACATCGATTAAGGAAATTCTTGTATTGTTGGAAAGGTATCGATGTGTATAATATGGCATCTTCCTCCATAAAAGGTTTGGAACAAAACCATCCACATTGTTCTTCCAATTTAATGTTGAACATACTAGTACTTACCAATTATTCCATATTTTTGACAAAGTACTTAAATCTGCATCTCTTCCTATGTAAAAATCAAAATAAGAGCTTAATCAAAGTATGTGAATACACATGAAGGACATACTCTGATATAAAGGCATACCAACAAATATTTTAGGATATGATTGTCGTACTGAGATAGGATATTTTAGGAAAATAGATACACATTCTTTAATTTTAGGATATAACTGTCGTAGTGAGATAGATTTTTAAACACACGTGGTTCTTTTAATATTTTAAATAAATTTTATTGAAATATATTCTAATATATTTGAATAAAAAAACTCATAATTATGAAAAACATACATTATCAATATTATAACATTTTTTAATATTAAAATTTAATAAATTCATGTAATATAATACTATAACATAATGATTTTATAATGTAAATATTTATCGTTGGCTAGCAAAAATTTTTTAAGCAAGTTTTACAACTATTGTAATATTCCTTGTTGTAATTATGAGAGTCAACATTGGGATTAGTGATGCTAGTTGTACCATTGTATATCCATGAAAAACTAACTTTTATCATTTACAAAGTACAAGTTAATGAATCAAAAAATATATTGTACTACTTTGTAATTCATACCTCTTGAGTTCCGAGCCTTGAGTCTTAAGATTTAAATATTGACGTGTCCGAACAATTACCCTTAGTTTGAAAAGATATGGAAAAAACCTCACTTCATTATTAACAAGTGATTTTCCATTTTAAATTTCTTTTGTGGGGGAAATAATTTAATACCCTTCAATGAAGAGTTGAAGAGTCTTGAAAGGAAGTGAAATCTTGACATTTGATCCTTGGGTGCAACTCAAGGGTGAGAGAATAATTGAGTGATTAAAAAACATAAAGATAAATGCCAAGCAAACACAACCTCTAAGAGGTTTGTTCACATACGAGGGAAGTAGACTTGTTTTTGATAGTGGTTTAAGTGATTGAAAAAGAGAAAGAAGAGTTTGTATGAAGTTTCCTGGTCTATATGACCCTTTTACATAACTTTATAAGTTCAAAAAAAATAAAAAATTCAACAAAGAATAATGACATCTAAAGTGAACAAATTAAATTCAATGGAAGAAATTTCCTTAGGCTAGGCTATTGGACGTTCAGGCTAGTGATGGTCCTCCTAACAATGTTTAAAACAAATTAGAGGTAGTTTTTTAGTGATGCGTTTTAAAAAAGTGCCCTCAAAAGTCCCGAGAATCGAATTTTTATGCACATTTTGATGGTCATCATGCAAACCCTACATATATAATCTTTGGCTTGTAAGAAGGATATGGTGGCCATTTTGAGATTTGCAATCCCATGGATAGTTCTCAATGCCCAAGTAATGACTTGAGTTTAGCAAGTATGATTTAAGGCCATACAATTGCCTCAGGGATTATAGGCCATGCTTGGTGGCCCAACCAACATAAGGAATATTTAGCTTACAAGCGAGATCTCCTCACCGTTTTGAAGAGTATCACACTAGGCATGGTTCTTGTGTCAATTTTATGTTCGAAGGCTGGGTTTGATATGATGGTCATTTCAATTTTTTTATGCATTGGGATGGTTACCAAGGATGGGAGAATGGTACGGGGCCAAAATCCAAGGTATTGTTCCATAACATCTATCTCTCTAGATTAGAGGCCTTGTATGAGGCCTTGGGAATTCACATAAACCCTACCTTAAGAATTTGACATTTGAGACAAATATAGTGGACAGGTTTGAAACAATAGGGATTATTATGATGGCTCAATCCATGGTCTACGGTAAAAAAAAAAGTCTTATGGCATAAAAGTTTCCTTTAGGGATCATGGGCCATGTGCATGTCCCCAAGCCATCTTATAGGCCATGTAAAAGGAATCTTTGGTCTGTAAGAAGCATATGGTGGCCATTTTTAGATTCACATAACTTGATATGGTTCTCATGGGCTAATACATGGTGCAAGGTAGAAATATAGGGTCTAAGGCCACACTAATTAACTCTAGTGCTTATAGGCCATGTGTAGTGCCCCAAACTACCACACAAGCCCTACATAGGAAATAATTAGCATACAAGTGAGATATATTCACCATTTTGAGGATTGGTGTACCAAGGATGGTTTTTAGGAACCATGTAATGGTTCGACATCAAAATCCAAGGCTTTAAAACATGTCATTTTTCTCTAGGAGCTCAGGAGCCATTATTAGGTCCTTGAACCATCACACATGCCCTAAATAGGAATATTCAAGAGATCTACTACATTCCATCCATGAAAAGATGGGAAAAACGAAGTAGTCAAGAAGACATTGGTCCAACATTTAGAAGTTACAATTAGAAGCATCCAAAGACCTGGGATGAAAATATAATCTATATTTAGAACTCTTATAATAGAGTGTTCCATACTTCTAGTGATAGTTCCCCTTTTGAAACTTGTTTTCAGTATTTTCTTGGATTTTGTTTATGGACAACAAGGAGGAGAGAGGGAAGACACTATGGGAGAAACATTAAAAAAAAACAAGTTTTTCGAAAAGATTAGGCAGATCCATTTGCAAGTACAAGACACACGGAATAAGTGACAGGAAAGGTACGAGGCATGACATGATCAACACACAAAAAAAATTAATCATTCAAAGTGGGAGATAATGTTTGGTTATAACCAAACAAGGAAAGACTATAAGGTCATGATAAGAATATCAAGGCTCTGTAGTATGAACCTTTTGAGGTATTGGATAAGGTGGAAGATAATGCTTACAAAATCAGTCTACCCCCATACATATGTATTTACATGTAGAGAATGTGGAGAATTTGAAACTCTATGAGCCTTCCATGCAATATCAGGAGGAGGAGCAAGTCCTACCTACCACAGAGGACTTAGCACTGGATTGTCATGTAGAGTTGGTATAGGACACAATTTTGTAGAAGAGGTCTAGGACAACAAGACAGGAGCAACATGACCTTTGACAGATTGGGTTGAAAGGACAACTTCCAGGAAAGACAAAATGGTACTCCAAGGAGAAGTTAGAGGAAAAATTTCCTCACCTCATTTAGTAAAGATTTTGGGGACCAAAATCCTCCCTAAATGGGGAGGTATGATCCATATAGTATCATTATATAATTTTTCATCTATCTCGGTACTTTCTAGGTGGAAAAAATTAGAGGAATCAACTTGTAGATCCATTTTAGCTGTCTGTCCCAATTTGGAAAATTGCGTCAACAAAAGCATCTAAAATATTTTGAATCCATTTTGAAGCATCAAAAGACATTTATTTTGGCCTAAATCCTCTATGGAGGAAGATGCCATATTGTATACACTGATACCTTTCCAATTGTGCGAGAATTTCCCCAATCAGTGTAATGTCCCCAAAACTTCCTCTGAGGCACTACCAGCGAAAACACACAAAAAACAAAAGATTTCTGCTAATAGTTCTTGTATCTTACCAATTACTAATCATACATATTTAACCATTTCTGATACCATTAATTAAATGCACCTACAACATTCTAAATTAATCATGAATGCAACTACCTAACTCAAACACAACAACATATAAATCATTCTCATACAAAGAGTAAATGCACAACAAAATAAAACATAAACGCAACACATAAACAAGATAAAACACTTATCTTTTAAAACAGTTGTGTAACCAGATGCTTGGGATAGACGTTCCACCCAAACATATAATTCTTGTTCTATATCTCAACAGCAAGTCACCCACGAGTTAGGGATAGGAATCTACCAAAGAGGGTGTCTTTCACTACCCACTCGCAAATCAAATAATCCAACAACTCACTGGCATTCTCCTATAGCTATCCTTATTTCCTCCATCTCTCTTCCTCTCAACCTGCCCAACCCAAGGAAGGTACCCCTTAACTACTCTTAGTCCATCAGAATGTACCATTCATTTAGCAGAGTCTCTTTGGCGAACGTGACTAAGAATATCACTACTAGGATATCAAGGGAACTCGTTGCTAGGAAAACTACACTAGCATTTTGTAACATACCCAACATCAACAAATGAAAAAATTTGCTCTGATACCATTTTGTAATGTACCAAGCCACCAATATGAGCCACGCTACTTCCAGAATGCACTTCAAGAATGCTCTAATACCAATTTGTAACATACCCATAGCAGCGTAAACCAATAATGATTTGCTCATATATTGATTTGGAATGCACCCATTGCCCAGGTACTTCCAAATTCGCTTCCTTCAACAAATTTTGAATTCTGCTCCATTCTTTTAAGTTAAGAACATGGAACCATCCAAGAAATTAACAAAATGCAATAACTAAGAACCATGCAAATCCATAAGAGAATAATTTACGTTGTAGTGCACAACAATAACCAACAAACATGCATAGCACAATCACATCATCTCAAGATAATAATAGACAACAAAATATACACTATACAAAAAACACAAATAACACATATCTTTAATTAAAGCTTCACTAACTGGCTACAGACCGAGGACGTTCCACCCAAACATAGACATTGTTGTTCCAAATCTCAACAACATGTTACCTTTGATCCATGACTATGAATCCACAATGATGGGTCCTAGTTTGAATCTAAACACACAACAATTAACTATCAAGCTCTCAGGTTTTACCAACCACACAACAATCCTAATTTGCCAACTCTCTTCCCCTCCATCCTACAAAAATGAAAGAAATGGAACCCTTTATTTGCCATGTAGTCCCTTAGGATTTTCCAATTTCTTTCCAGGGCTCCAGTGCTACTGGTCATGAAATATTAATGTGGGAAAACAACTAAGATTCTTAGTTGTGAACATTTCTCTCATAACTACCATCAATCTCATGCACACAAGCATCTATTCCCTCCTAGAATGATTAGTAATTACTCACATCCATGTAGCAATGGATCTCTACCTTCAGTCATCCGTTTCCATGCCCAAACCAAGATCACATGAATGAACAGGTATGAGGAACCCAATCAATGAAAAACAAAGGAATGAGTAGCAATGAATGCACCCCCATGGAATGAATAACAATCAATGAAGAACCTCCCAATCAACCCAAGAGAGAGTTTATATAATCACAAGAACCAAGAACCACATGGCCTCCCCAAGAAGCTCATGTAACCACTTCTCCAACCTAAAACCAATATGGGTGAATAAAAATAATTATAAAAGACTTAGCCCCTTTATCCCCCTCTCTCATGGAATCATAGCCCCCTATCTGTTGTCCTTGTTTGTCTAGCAGTCATCCTATCAACATGCCAGCTCACCATCCTAAGCCATGTTTACATAATACATTCTAGTTCATAGGGATCAAAATTGAGGGTGTCACATATCCCTATTTGATATATTTTATTAATATATTCGAAGTATTACATTTCTAGGAACCCCAACCTTTCAACATACTAGCTCACCAGCCTAAGTTGCATTTACATAATACATTCTAATTCATAGGGATTAAAACTGGGGGTGTCACATCCTCTTCCCCTTATTTTGGCACTGTCCTCAGTGCACAACACCATAACGATGCTCTTAATATTGTAGAGCTAAGATCTTTGGCCCTTAATCTGCATAGGTAGTCCAACCAATGCTTATATAGATAGGGACTCCGACCAAATCTTGCATAATAATCTCACAATTTATAATTCCGACAACAGTTTCGACCTGTAATCTCTCATTTCCCATCATCTTTCACAACCCAAGGAATTGTACCTCCTTCTCTGCTTTGCAGTCCTTCAGGTTGTACCACTTCTTTTCAAGGCTTTAGTGCACTCAGACATAAAATTTCCAAAGTTGTGGCTCCAAGAACTCCAATTGAAACATGTCCACTGGAGTTTGTTCATTCCATACCTTTGTCATTGAGCTCGATTTCCCTCCTGATGCTCTTCTTCTTGAGATTCTAGCATCAATAGCCAACATCTCATGTGTATTACACAAATACATTCATCATGAGATATCATCATAAAAATTGACTTATTAAATGTCAAATCTATTTCATAAGGAAACTCAAATTTCCTCGAGTATGAGATTCCATCTCATAATTGTTTGGCTCTTGCAGCCACATGCATCAATCTTTATTACGAATTAGAACAATTCCATACTTGAGACAACTCTTACTACAATTTTCTCAATTTCCATGCAGCCAAACGAATTGTTATCATACCATAACAAATTTTCAGTTATAAATGTCAAATCTATTTTATACAGGAAAACAAAAATTCAATGCACGAGTTTTCTTCTCATTATTCGTTTGGATCTTGTAGAAATAAATATCATTCTTCCTTATGGGCTTACATCCCTGCCATATCCAAGACTACTCTACTTGCAATTTTCCCAATTTACACTGAGGCAACCAAATTGTCAGTATCACACACACACACACACACACACACACACACACACACACAACAAAACAACAAAACGCAAATTCACAAAGTGATCTCAAAATTGTTTACAACAACAATTCAATCACTTCCATTAATCCAAATATTATCTAGAATGAACCCATCATTCTCTACACATGTATGATCAACCAATTTTTTGTTTCTTCCAGCCAATAATATTTTTATTACTATATTCCCCTGATAGATATTTTTTGTAATTCATCATATGTAACTACTTGGACCTGCAATTATCTTGTTGCAATATCTAACATCTCCTAAAATGTTCTCAACTTCAAGAGTTAGTAATAACCACATCATTTCAGCTATTATAATATTCATTTCAATGCAATATCATATATGAATGCAATCACCAAATAACATTCCATAATTATTTTAAGCCTAAACAACTCTATCTTAGCATTCATGTGTGCAACTCTACCACTTGCACACTTTCATAACTTATTCATGCATACCTATTCAATGCACCCTTGCATTGATTTCAAAATGTCAAAGTCATGCATCCCACCATGGTGAATTTGAAGGTCTATATAATGCCTTGACACATCATCCACACACTTCCTAATTACTTGCGTGACTATTTGGATACCTTCCTTTTCAACCCAAACACAACACCAAGAATATAATTCTGGGTGTTCTTTAGTGTTGGCAAAAAGGTTGCAGTCCAAACATCAAATATAATAGGAAGGCTATTAGATACTTATGTGGCATCATAGCCTTTCCATATTAAATCATGTCATGTCCTTCATCTTTCAGTTGCTTCATCAATGTCTTCCTCTCCTTAGTATAGTCCTCTTGTAGAATCTTGGCATTTCAACAGTCCATGCAATTCATGGATTTGCATCCACGTGACTGCCATGTTTACTTGGCTCGTTTTCTTCTCAGACATACCCAATGCACTCATGATCCCATCTAGCATGTAACATGAATCATTTGAGTCTCCTCTTCCTTGAAGTCACTCACCGTCCAGGCTCAAGCATCCTCTTCTCTGTTACACAGTCCCTTGGGTGATCCATCATTTTCCAAGGCTTCCTCGCACAGGAAGAGTATCGAAACTTATAGAGTCTTACAACCAATATGTCCCTCTAGCTTGCTCCAACATGGCATAGCTCCTCCCAATGATGATCAAGGCATATCATGGGGGTTCAATGTCACAACAATGGCCTTTTTCTATGCTTTCCAACTCAGTAGCCATCATCTGTCCCTTCAGGACAGATCTTTCATCTCACCTGTATCACATGCATATAGTAACCATGAGATATTTTTACATCAACTTTCAATAAAAAACTTTTAAATATGTTACCCACATATTTCCAATTTCACTTATCCATTTTCAGATCTGTTCCATATAGGAGTTACTTGGTTGCAACAACAAGCATCGAACTTCCTTATGGAGTTACTTGGTTGCCATATCCAATAGCATCTTCCTGCAAATCTCAACCTTCACATAGCCAAACAAATTGTTTGTTGGGATTTGGGTACCTTGGAAAGTGGTCCCCATGTGCTTATGAGTCTCTAAGCACAAAGGGGGAAGACTATTACCCTTGTACTTTACTTTATGATTCTAATTTCACTTTGACTTAGGAGTTTTAAGTCAAAAGTGAAATATGTCACTTAAGTCATAAAGTGACAATTAATTCACAATGTGGGTGAATTAATAGACATAAAGAAACTAAGGAAAGTCGGTTTCCTTAGTGAGATTATTGGAGTTGATCTCACTCATTGATTAGACTTGGCTAGATATAATCTAGGCCATTGATCTCTTAGGGTTGGCATGAGGAGGCTAAAGAGAGGGTAAAGGTATTTTTGGAGACTCATTCTTCACTTGTGTTTTTTGGAGAAGAGAAGAGGGGCACAAATCTTGAGGAGAAGGGGGGCACAATTAATGATGGTTTGAGTAAAATCCTTGAGAGCTTGAGGAGAATCTTGAGGTTGGTTTGAGCTTGCATGGAGAACATTTCCATGGAGCCATAGCTTCCATCTCTGAGAGGGAGAATTTTCATGGAGGAGGGGCATATCTTGAGGAGGAGGGCACATTCAGTTTCCTTCATTTGCTCATCAGAGGAGGAGGTCTTGTCAGATTGAGATGAGATCTGATGCATGGGGAGAGGAGAGATTGGGCGCTTGTTTATGTGGAGAGAGACATTTAGGATCTGGCTTTGTTTATTTCTGGTGATCATTTCTGCTAGCAGGAGGGCGCACATGTTGAGAGGAATGGCAGCTACCTGGTAGTAGATTTGCTTGGAGGATTTGAGCTATGACAGTTTCAGTGGAGAGGCAGCATAAGAGAGGACATTCCTGTGGAGGGATTTCTTCATTGGGTTACTGATGAGCTAGGGTGCTTCAGTTCAGTGCAGAGGGAAACAAAGGAAGAGGGCGCACCACAATTTGGGCACTTCTCTTTATGGTTCTTGTGGCAAGACTCATGAGGAGCTTTCTATGTATACAAGTTCCATTGTATTTCATTACTTGTTGTATCTCTTGCTTTGATCTTCATTATATAGACATATATCCCAAACTGGTTTTCCCCGGGGGGTTTTCTCCAGGGTCATGTTGACCAAAAATACCTGTGTACAAAAATGCATGTGTTTGTCTCTTAGATCTGTTCATTTTCAGCTGTAAATATCTTTAGGTGTGTTGAACTTATTTTAGTATGCATGTGCTAACTACTAGTTACTAAAACTACTTGCTAGAGCACCTAAAATTAGAAGTGAAACCGTAACAAATCAGCAAGAAGTTCTTGGACTGTTGGCTGTCCTAAAACAACAATAAACATTATCATAATAGTTGAAACTTAGAGTCAATCTGTGGTCAAAGATAGACCCAGTTGACAAGCTTGATAGGACCTGAAAATCTTTATTGTTAGCATTCCATGTAGATTATATTTTCATTGTACATTTACATTGGCTCACAAACAATTTTAAAAAATTGTGCATACTAACAAATGCATCACTTTGTTCACTAATCATATGAAACATAAGGAAATTATTATTCCTTACACATGCATTATTTCAGTATACCAACTTTCTATAATGCATTCGATCTTCATAAGAGTTCAACCAATGTGCCAATTTCCATGGCCACATTTACACACAATACACCTCACCATGGTGATTTGGAACTCAACCAACTTCTCTCCACATGGATTCTTTATCAACATTCATTTCTATAACATGTTTATACCCCTTAATTCTTTGGTTATTAATCCATAACCAACAAATTCCTAACATGCTATTATGTCATAAGAATGCATTCTAAAGTTGAATAACTTTTATAAATAACATAGGCTTTCATCCTTTACCATACCGAATGGCAAATCATTCCGATGAATGCATTCAAAACATATAATAAAATCACTTTAAATGTTAAATTCTAGCTGAGGGGATTCTTACGTAAATTCCCTTCAGAAATTATGCAACGTAATACATTAAATTCATACCTGCATATTTGCAATTTAATTGGTTTGATGCTACTTGATTTGTTGGTATCAATAGGAGCTATCGTGCCTCCTTCACCAACCTCTTATTCAAAATTTCATTTTCCTGTTGTTTCCTTCATATGGATGGCTTCCATATGCATCACCATCAATACTTTCAGCCATGCAATAACTTCCTCTTTATTAGTACAACAACCATCATTAGCAACATTATCATTCAAATATATATCAATAGACTACACCTAGTATACATGTTATATGTACACTCAAAAAATTTCACATGTACTAATGCATATCCATCTACACTAAGAATGCATCTTTAAGATTCCCATGAGTGCATATTCTCTACAGGTTCATGTGCTATATATGGTTTTCCAACGTCCATATCATAACAATTTGCATCACTTCTTTCATTATGTAAAACTCCATTTGTTGTTCCTGGCTATCCTCAATTCTACTGGATTCATGTCACCCTTCCTTGAAGTCTGATTACATCCTTTTTATTTTAGAGTAACTCTGCACATACTGCATTACAAAAGTATTCATTATTTCACCCATGAACTTCTTATACTTGTACCATACTTCCCGTGCACTACTCTGATAAGAAAATGGAGGTACTACTTCAAAATTGTCTAACTGACCCCTGGAGATGATGCACCTACAAGCCACCAGAGGCCTTCTTCAAGTTTTCTAAGAATAATGTATTTCCCAACAAAAAAATATAGGTGGTCAGATGTCTTCTCCTCCTCAATAGATTTCCAATGGCTATTTTGGAGTTGAAAGTCATGGCTTCTCGAAAGTCACTTTCACCCCATTTGTACACTTTCTCCACTGGTGCAATTTTACTGGTAGGTCAACTTCTGTCAACTGTACCAGAAAATCCACAAGGAACCAAGAAAATTTATGTATTGGGAACTGATATTAATCCTAATGGTGAAAACACAACAACTTTCATATTCACAATATGTTTCTCTAGTAAGATTCTGCAACAATTTGGAATCTGCAACTTTGTCCTTTTTACAAAAAAAATCTCCCTTTCTTCTATTCTCAAACCATATTTCTTAATCATCACTCTAAATCCAATTGTGATCTCATAATATAGTTCTTCTCTTTGAGATATTTTCGACGATTATAACCATGCTCAAAATCGATCTCGAGATCAAAAGTTATGTCCTTTTGAAGTTTTTATGGGAATTTTCCTTCAGTAAAGGTCTTCTTGTCCGACATGGACCCATTCCATGTGTGTCACATGACATGGAACTAACGTGGTTGATGATGTGGCACTAACATGGAATCAATCATTGGTCCACTGATCACTGAGATCTGCCTCCTCTTCATCCTTGCCTTTAAACACCTTTGGTCTG
Organism: Picea mariana; assembly: GCA_032191745.1. NCBI lineage: Eukaryota > Viridiplantae > Streptophyta > Pinopsida > Pinales > Pinaceae > Picea > Picea mariana. The sequence continues at coordinate 209,322 of JASDQU010737347.1, read as the reverse complement.
GTTCGATCCACCAAGACACAGACCCACCATCCACCGAGTGCTACACATAATATTCCATCCTACAACCTATGATCCAATGCCATTTCGGGCCACCATTCAAGCGCACGAGTATTCCAATCTCTCCTACCAAATGGTTCCAGTCTAGTACACTAGCCCACCAGGGACCGGATTCCAGCTCCAATACATACCTACCAATCAACTCCGGTCCAGTCCACTGACCCACCAAGAGACCCGCACAACTTCTATCCAAATCTCCATATACGATTTCAATCTATTTCACTGGGACACCATACAGTGGGAAACATCTTTAGAGGAGGAACTTCTAGGGGAGCAACACACAGTACAGTTACCCCTAGACCCTATATGCCTACATTCTTGGATGGCCAACCATAGTATAACCACTTCAATGAAATAGAAGACAACTTTGAGGAATATGCTAGGGAATATGCAACATTGAGTGTTAGGTTCAGGAGACAAGTTACATTGGACCAATATTGTGGTATCAAGTTCAGGGGTAAACCCAAAAACTATCACATGAACAACAATGACTTGGAGCACAGGGCAGGTAAGATGGAGATTCCATACTTTGATGGATCTTCCAAGGTGACTGCACAAGCTTGGGTGTAGAAGTTAGATACCTATTTATAGCTTAACCCCATGAGGGAGATGGATGCCATCAAGTTTGTCACCATTCACTCGGAGGGAAAAATCCATCACTGGTGGTATCATGGTTTGACTATCATAACCAGATTATTTCTTACACAGAGTTCACTCAAAGACTTATTGACAGGTTTGATCAGGGAGATCCAGAGCTACATTTCAGGGAGCTCACACAACTCAGGCAAAATGGGTCACTGAAGATCTATATAGAGGAGTTCCACAGGGTAGTCGTAATGGTGCCAAATGTGTCTCAAGAGAGATTAATGATGCTCTTTACTAAAGGTTTGATGGAACCCCTATGGGGTTGGGTTAAGAATTTTAAGACTTCCAACTTACAGGAGGCCATATGGAGGACTAGGGACTTGATGGCATCTGCAACAAAAACTAAATTTGCCCCTAGAACACCCATAAACCAAGGGGGAAGAGATCAAAGGGGGGTTGACAGAGGGAAATGAAGGATGGATGAGGCTACTAGGAGGGAATTGAGGATGAAGAAAGTGTGCTTCACATGCAAGGAACTGTGGGATCCATGGCACAAATGCATGGGTAAAGGTAAGGCTCATTATATTGAAGTAATTTCTGATGATGAGGAGGAAGAATATTTCGGCCACATCTAGAACATGGAATCAAATCCACCTAGAATGGAATCAAAAGAGAATGAATAAGAGGAATAAATAGGTTTCGACCTTGAAGCATACAAGAAGGTTACAATAGCCTCCATCGATGGGGTACCTAAATTCAACACCTTCAGGATGAGACGAGTGCTTCAAGGACAAAAGGTTTCAGTACTCATAGATGGGGGAGCTTCACACAAATTCATTGATTCGGCCTTATTGAAAAGAAAGAATATACCTACAGTTGATTTTAAAGGATTTCGTGTGGAGTTAGCAAGAGGGCTCACCCTGCCTTGTGACATGTATATTCTAGGAATGAAACTTACTTTGGGAAGGCATGACTTGACACATGATTTTTATGTGATGGACTTACCAGATACTAACGTCATCTTGGGAGTTCAGTGCCTTAGTACATTGGGACCTATCACTACCAACTACAAAACCATGGAGATGTCATTCATTGAAGAGAATAGGAAAAAATGATACTCAGAGGGATGAGCGGTAATACACCTAGAGTGGTGAAAGCAAAGTGCATGGAGGCCATTTTTAGGAGAGAAGACATTGTATATGCAAGAGAATGTACAATATTAGTTCAGGTGTATAAGAAAGGGCATCCTCATTACTCTCAAGACATTTAGAGAATCAATGACAATCATAACAAGCTTTTTGAACCTATTCCTCCAGGAGCAACACCAGATCCAAAAAAGTATAAGGACACAATTGAAAAAACTATCAAAGAAATCTTGGACATGGGCCACATTAGACCAAGTTCTAGTTTTTTTGCATCTTCAGTGGTATTGGTAAAGAAGAAAGATGGGACTATGCGCATGTGCATTAACTACAGTGAATTGAAAAAAAGACTATCAAGAACAGGTACCCCATCCCTAGGATTGAGGAGGAATTGGCAAAGACTCCCCGAAATGGTTTTGGATGCGACTTGCAACTAGGAATATCATTAAAACTGAGAGTCAGATTGAGGAACCGTTGTCTCCGTTGGATTCCTGGCATAGGATTTTAGCTAGATCACCCCTCACTCCCATTTCCAATCCCTTGGAAGTTGTTTTTTTCATTGATTTTGAGAACTAGTGTTTTTCTCAGTAAGAAGCAATGCAACATTTGGATTTAGGGGTCCAATTTAGGAAACCATAACTTAAGAGTGGATGGAAAATTTGGTCACCTATTCCATGCCTAAAAGCACTCAACATCTCATGGAACTCAAAAATGTTTCTTCGTTAGGCTTTTATGCCCCGAGGAGGAATTGGCCAAGAGTCCTCGAAATGGTT
>JASDQU010737347.1:157410-206249 GCA_032191745.1 Picea mariana | reverse complement strand
AAGTATTTCCGCAGGATAGTATATATGTAGCCTGCGTATTATTTCCAAAAATGTGATTTTGAGAAAATGACAAGTGTAACTTTCTTCATGAAAATGATCTAAATGAAGAGTTAGATCTTCCATCACCCTGTCATTATCATGTCATCATCTCGATAACCAAAAATGTGGATAACAGTAATAACCACATCATTTCAGCTATTATAATATTCATTTCAATGCAATATCGTATATGAATGCAATCACCAAATAACATTCCATAATTATTTTAATCCTAAACAACTCTATCTTAGCATTCATGTGTGCAACTCTACCACTTGCACACTTTCATAGCTTATTCATGCATACCTATTCAATGCACCCTTGCATTGATTTCAAAATGTCAAAGTCATGCATCCCACCATGGTGAATTTGAAGGTCTATATAATTCCTTGACACATCATCCACACACTTCCTAATTACTTGCATGACTATTTGGATGCCTTCCTTTTCAACCCAAACACAACACCAAGAATATAATTCTGGGGTGTTCTTTAGTGTTGGCAAAAAGGTTGCAGTCTAAACATCAAATATAATAGGAAGGCTATTAGATACTTATGTGGCATCATAGCCTTTCCATATTAAATCATGTCATGTCCTTCATCTTTCAGTCGCTCCATCAATGCCTTCCTCTCCTTAGTATAGTCCTCTTATAGACTCTTGGCATTTCAACAGTCCGTGCAATTCATGGATTTGCATCCACGTGACTACCACATTTACTTGCCTCGTTTTCTTCTCAGACATACCCAATGCACTCATGATCCCAGCTAGCATGTAACATGAATCATTCAAGTTTCCTCTTCCTTGAAGTCACTCACCCTCCAGGCTCAAGCATCCCCTTCTTTGTTATACAGTCCCTTGGGTGATCCATCATTTGCCAAGGCTTCCTCGCACAGGAAGGGTATCAAAAATTATAGAGTCTTACAACCAAGACGTCCCTCTAGCTTTCTCCAACATGGCATAGCTCCTCCCAATGATGATCAAGGCATATCATGGGCGTTCAATGTCACAACAATGGCCTTTTTCTATGCTTTCCAACTCAGTAGCCATCATCTGTCCCTTCAGGATAGATCTTTCATCTCACCTGTAACACATGCATATAGTAACCATGAGAAATTTTTACATCAACTTTCAATAAAAAACTTTTAAATATGTTACCCACATATTTCCAATTTCACTTATCCATTTTCAGATCTGTTCCATATAGGAACTTAGATCCGGCAAGTATGAGAATCCTTCTCATAATTGTTCGGATTTTTGCAACAACAAGCATCAAACTTCCTTATGGAGTTACTCGGCTTCCATATCCAATAGCATCTTCCTGCAAATCTCAACCTTCACATAGCCAAACAAATTGTTTGTTGGGAACCTTGGAAAGTGGTCCCCGTGTGCTTATGGGTCTCTAAGCACAAAGGGGGAAGACTATTACCCTTGTACTTTACTTTATGATTCTAATTTCACTCTGACTTAGGAGTTTTAAGTCAAAAGTGAAATATGTCACTTAAGTCATCAGGTGACAATTAATTCACAATGTGGGTGAATTAATAGACATAAAGAAACTAAGGAAAGTGGGTTTCCTTAGTGAGATTATTGGAGTTGATCTCATCCATTGATTAGACTTGGCTAGATATAATCTAGGCCATTGATCTTTTAGGGTTGACATGAGGAGGCTAAAGAGAGGGTAAAGGTATTTTTGGAGACTCATTCTTCACTTGTGTTTTTTGGAGAAGAGAAGAGGGGTGCAAATATTGAGGATAAGGGGGGCACACTTCATGAGGGTTTGAGTAAAATCCTTGAGAGATTGAGGAGAATCTTGAGGTTGGTTTGAGCTTGCATGGAGAGCATTTCCATGGAGCCATAGCTTCCATCTCTGAGAGGGAGCATTTTCATGGAGGAGGGGTGTATCTTGAGGAGGAGGGCACATTCGGTTTCCTTCATTTGCTCATCAGAGGAGGAGGTATTGTCAGATTGAGATGGGATCTAATTCATAGGGAGAGGATATATTGGGCGCTTGTTTATGTGGAGAGAGACATTTAGGATCTGGCTCTGTTTATTTTTGGTGATCATTTTTGCTAGCAGGAAGGCGCACATGTTGAGAGGATTGGCAGCTACCTGTTAGTAGATCTGTTTGGAGGATTTGAGCTATGACAGTTTCAGTGGAGAGGCAGCACATGAGAGGACATTCCTATGGATGGATTTCTTCATTGGGTTATTGATGAGCTAGGGCGCTTCGATTCAGTGTAGAGGGAAACAAAGGAAGAGGGCGCACCACAGTTTGGGCACTTCTCTTTATGGTTCTTGTGGAAAGACTCATGAGGAGCTTGCTATGTATATAGGTTCCATTGAATTTCATTACTTGTTGTATCTCTTGCTTTGATCTTCATTATATAGACATATATCCCAAATTGGTTTTCCCCGGGGGGGTTTTCTCCAGGGTCATGTTGACCAAAAATACCTGTGTACAAAAATTCATGTGTTAGTCTCTTAGATCTGTTCATTTTCAGCTGTAAATATATTTAGGTGTGTTGTACTTATTTTAGTATGCATGTGATAACTTCTAGTTACTAAAACTACATGCTAGAGCACCTAAAATTGGAAGTGAAACCGTAACAAATCAGCAAGAAGTTCTTGGATTGTTGGCTGTCCTAAAACAACAGCAAACATTATCATAATAGTTGAAACTTAGAGTCAATCTGTGGTCAAAGACAGACCCAATTGACAAGCTTGATAGGACCTGAAAATATTCATTGTTAACATTCCATGTAGATTATATTTTCATTGTACATTTACATTGGCTCACAAACAATTTTAAAAAATTGTGCATACTAACAAATGCATCACTTTGTTCACTAATCATATGAAACAGAAGGAAATTATTATTCCTTACACATGCATTATTTCAGTATACCAACTTTCTATAATGCATTCGATCTTCATAAGAGTTCAACCAATGTGCCAATTTCCATGGCCACATTTACACACAATACACCTCGCCATGGTGATTTGGAACTCAACCAACCTCTCTCCACATGGCTTCTTTATCAACATTCATTTCTATAACAGGTTTATATCCCTTAATGCTTTGTTTATTAATCCATAACCAACAAATTCCTAACATGCTATTATGTCATAAGAATGCATTCTAAAGTTAAATAACTTTTATAAATAACATAGGCTTTCATCCTTTACCATATTGAATGGAAAATCCTTCCAATGAATGCATTCAAAACATATATTAAAATCACTTTAAATGTTAAATTCTAGCTGAGGGAATTCTTACGTAAATTCCCTTCAGAAATTACGCAACATAATACATTAAATTCATACCTGCATATTTGCAATTTAATTGGTTTGATGCTACTTGATTTGTTGGTATCAATAGGAGCTATCGTGCCTCCTTCACCAACCTCTTATTCAACATTTCATTTTCCTGTTGTTTCCTTCATATGGATGGCTTCCATATGCATCACCATCAATACTTTCAGCCATGCAGTAACTTCCTCTTTATTAGTACAACAACCATCATTAGCAACATTATCATTCAAATATATATCAATAGACTACACCTAGTATACAACATGTTATATGTACACTCAAACAATTTCACATGTACTAATGCATATCCATCTACACTAAGAATGCATCCTTAAGATTACCATGAGTGCATATGCTCTACAGGTTCATGTACTATATATGGTTTTCCAACGTCCATATCATAACAATTTGCATCACTTCTTTCAATATATAAAACTCCATTTGTTGTTCCTGGTTGTCCTCAATTCTACTAGATTCATGTCACCCTTCCTTGAAGTCTGATTACATCCTTTTTATTTTAGAGTAACTCTGCACATACTGCATTACAAAAGTCTTCATTATTTCACCCCTGAACTTCTTATACTTGTACCATGCTTCCCATGCACTACTTTGATAAGAAAATGGAGGTACTACTTCAAAACTGTCTAACTGACCCCTAGAGATGATGCACCTACAAGCCACCAGAGGCCTTCTTCAAGTTTTCTAAGAATAATGTGTTGCCCAACAAAAAAATATAGGTGGTCAGATGTCTTCTCCTCCTTAATAGATTTCCAATGGCTATTTTGGAGTTGAAAGTCATGGCTTCTAGAAAGTCACTTTCACCCCATTTGTACACTTTCTCCATTAGTGCAATTTTACTGGTAGGTCAACTTCTGTCAACTGTACTGGAAAATCCACAAGGAACCAAGAAATCTTATGTATTGGGAACTGATATTAATCCTAATGGTGAAAACAAAACAACTTTCATATTCACAATATGTTTCTCTAGTAATATTCTGCAACAATTTGGAATCAGCAACTTTGTCCTTTTTACAAAAAAAATCTTCCTTTCTTCTATTCTCAAACCATCTTTCTTAATCATCACTCTAAATCCAATTATAATATCATAATATAGTTCTTCTCTTTGAGATATTTTCGACGATTATAACCATGCTCAAAATCGATCTCGGGATCAAAAGTTATGTCCTTCTGAAGTTTTTATGGGAATTTTCCTTCAGTAAAGGTCTTCTTGTCCGACATGGACCCATTCCATGTGTGTCACATGACATGGAACTGACATGGTTGATGATGTGGCACTAACGTGGCATCAATCATTGGTCCACTGATCATCGAGATCTTCCTCCTCTTCAGCCTTGCCTTTAAACACCTTTGGTCTGGTTCGATCCACCAAGACACGGACCCACCATCCACTGAGCGCTACACGTAATATTCCATCCTAAAACCTGTGATCCAATGCCATTTCAGGCCACCATGCAAGTGCATGAGTCTTCCAATCTCTCCTGCCAAATGTTTCTAGTCTGATCCACTAGCCCACCAAGGACCATATTCTAGCTCCAATACACACCTACCAATCAACTCCGGTCCAGTCCACCGACCCACCGAGAGCCCCGCACAACTTCTATCCAAATATCCATATACGATTTCGATCTATTTCACTAGGACACCATATAGGGGAAACATCTTTTGAGGAGGGACTTCCAGGGGAGAGACACACAGTAGAGTTACCCCTAGACCCTATATGCCTACATTATTGGATGGCCAACCACAGGGTAACCACTTCAATGAAATAGAAGACAACTCTGAGGAATATGCCAGGGAATATGCAACATTCAGTGTCGGGTTCAGGAGACAGGTTACATTGGACCAATATTGTGGTATCAAGTTCAAGGGTAAACCCAAAAACTATCACATGAAAAACAATGACTTGGAGCACAGGGCAGGTAAGATGGAGATTCCATACTTTGATGGATCGTCCAAGGTGACTGCACAAGCTTGGGTGCAGAAGTTAGATACCTATTTACAGCTTAACCCCATGAGGGAGATGGATGCCATCAAGTTTGTCACCATTTACTTGGAGGGAAAAGTCCATCACTGGTGGTATCATGGTTTGACTATCATAACCAGATTATTGCTTACACAAAGTTCACTCAAAGACTTATTGACAGGTTTGATCAGGGAGATCTAGAGCTACATTTCAGGGAGCTCACACAACTCAGGCAAAATGGGTCACCGAAGATCTATATAGAGGAGTTCCATAGGGTAGCCGTAATAGTGCCAGATGTGTCTCAAGAGAGATTAATGATGCTCTTTACTAAAGGGTTAATGGAACCCCTATGGGGTTGGGTTAAGAATTTTAAGATTTCCAACCTACAGGAGGCCATATGGAGGACTAGGGACTTGATGGCATCTGCAACAAAAACTAAATTTTCCCCTAGACCACCCATAAACCAAGGGGGAAGAGATCAAAGGGGGGTTGACAGAGGAAAATAAAGGATGGATGAGGCTACTAGGATGGAATTGAGGATGAAGAAATTGTGCTTCACATGCAAGGAACTATGGGATCTAGGGAACAAATGCATGGGTAAAGGTAAGGCTCATTATATTGAAGTAATTTCTGATGATGAGGAGGAAGAATATTTCGGCCACATCTAGAACATGGAATCAAATCCACCTAGAATGGACTCAAAAGAGAATGAATAAGAGGAAGAACAGGTTTTGACCTTGCAACATACAAGAAGGTTACAATAGCCTCCATCAGTGAGGTACCTAAATTCAACACCTTCAAGATGAGAGGAGTGCTTCAGGGACAAAAGGTTTCAGTACTCATAGATGGGGGAGCTTCACACAACTTCATAGATTTGGCCTTATTGAAAAGAAGGAATATAACTACAGTTGATTTTGAAGGATTTCGTGTGGAGTTAGCAAGAGGGCTCACCTTGCCTTGTGACATGTATATTCTAGGAATGAAACTTACTTTGGGAAGGCATGACTTGGCACATGATTTTTATGTGATGGACTTACCAGATACTAACGTCATCTTGGGATTTCAGTGCCTTAGTACATTGGGACCTATCACTACCAACTACAAAACCATGGAGATGTCATTCATTGAAGAGAATGGGAAAAAAATGATACTCAGAGGGATGAGCGGTAATACACCTAGAGTGGTGAAAGCAAAGTGCATGGAGGCCATTTTTAGGAGAGAAGACATTGTATATGCAGGAGAATGTACAATATCAGTTCAGGTGGATAAGAAAGGGCATCCTCATTACTCTCAAGACATTTAGAGAATCATTGACAATCATAACAAGGTTTTTGAACCTATTCCTCCAGGAGCAACACCAGATAGGGGGTTTGAACATATTATAGAATTGGAAGAAGGAGAAAAACCTATCATTACTACTCCTTATAGACATCCAAAAAATTATAAGGACGCAATTGAAAAAGCTATCAAAGAACACTTGGACATGGTCCACATTAGACCAAGTTCTAGTCCTTTTGCATCTTCAGTGGTATTGGTAAAGAAGAAAGATGGGACTATGCGCATGTGCATTAACTACAGGGAATTGAAAAAAAAGACTATCAAGAACAGGTACCCCATCCCTAGGATTGAGGAGGAATTGGAAAAGATTCCCCGAAATGGTTTTGGATGCAACTTGCAACTGGGCATATCACAAAAACTGAGAGTCGGATTGAGGAACCGTTGTCTCCGTTGGATTCCTGGCATAGGATTTTAGCTAGATCACCCCTCACTCCCATTTTGAATCCCTTGGAAGTTGTTTTTTTCATTGATTTTGAGAACTAGTGTTTTGCTCAGTAAGAAGCAATGCAACATTTGGATTTAGGGGTCCAATTTAGGAAACCATGCCTCAAGAGAAGATGGACAATGTGGTCACCTATTCCATGCCTAAACAAGCACTCAACATCTCATGGAACTCAAAAATGTTGCTTCGTTAGGCTTTTATGCCCTAAGGAGGAATTGGCCAAGAGTCCTCGAAATGGTTTGGTATGCCACTTGCAACTGGGCATAAAATGAAAATCGAGACTCGGATTGAGGAACCGTCGAATTCGATGGATTACTGGGATATGATTTCATCTAGAGAATCCCTCACTCTTAGGTGCCATGCCTCGAAAGTTGCTTTACTCATTGATTTTGAGAACTAGTGTTTTGCTCAGTTTGAAGCAATGCAACATTTGGATTAAGGGGTTCAATTTATGAAATCGTCCCTCTAGAGCGGCTGGATAATGTGGTCACCTAGTCCATGCCTAAAAAATCTTACAACATGTCATGAAACTAAAAAATGCCACTTTGTTAGGTTTTTATGCCATGAGGAGGAATTGGCCAAGAGTCCTTGAAATTGTTTGGGATGCGACTTGCAACTGGGCATAAAACGAAAATCAAGACTTGGATTGAGGAACCATCAACTTTGATGGATTACTAAGATAGGATTTCAGCTAGACCACCCCTCATTCCTAGGTGCCATGCCTTGGAAGTTTCTTTACTCATTGATTTCGAGAACTAGTGTTTTTCTCAGTTTGAAGAAATGCAACATTTGGATTAAGGGGTCCAATTTATGAAATTGTCCCTCAGGAGCAGATGGATAATGTGGTCACCTAGTCCATGCCTAAACAATCTTGCAACATCTCATGGAACTCAAAAATGTTTCTTTATTAGTCTTTTATGCCATGAGGAGGAATTGGACAAGAGTCACCGAAATGGTTTGGGATGCGACTTGCAACTGGACATATCACAAAAACCGAGACTTGGATTGAGGAACTGTCATCTTCGTTGGATTCCTGGCATAGGATTTTATCTAGAGCACCTCGCACTTCCAGTTGCAATCCCTTGGAAGTTGTTTTTTTCATCGATTTCGAGAACTAGTGTTTTGCTCAGTAAGAAGTAATGCAACATTTGGATTTAGGGGTCCAATTTAGGAAACTATGCCTCGAGAGTGGATGGACAATGTGGTCACCTATTCCATTCCTAAACAAGCATGCAACATTTCATGGAACTAAAAAATGATGCTCCGTTAGGATTTTATGCCCTGAGGATGATTTGGCTAAGAATCCCAGAAATGGTTTGGGATGCCACTTGCAATTGGGCATAAAACAAAAACTGAGACTCGGATTGAGGAACTTTCGACTTCGATGGATTACGGGGATAGGATTTCATCTAGAGCACCCCTCACTCCCGAGTGCCATGCCTCAGAAGTTGCTTTACTCATTGATTTCGAGAACTAGTATTTGGCTCAGTTTGAAGCAATCCAACAATTGGATTAAGGGGTCCAATCTATGAAACCGTCTCTCGTGAGCAGATCAATAATTTGGTCACCTAGTTCATGCCTAAACAATCTTGCAGCATATCACAAAACTCAAAAATGTTGCTCTGTTAGGTTTTTATGCTCGGGGGATGAATTGGCCAAGAGTCCCTGAAATGGTTTGGGATGAGATTTGTAACTTGACATATCATGAAAACTGAGATTCAGATTGAGGAACTGTCATCTCCATTGGATTTTTGGCATAGGATTTCAGCTAGAGTGCCCCTCACTCCTGGGTCCAATCCCTCAAAAGTTGTTTTTTTCATCGATTTTGAGAACTAGGGTTTTGCTTAGTTTGAAGCAATACAACATTTGGATTTATGGGTCCAATATATGAAACCATGACTTGGGAGCAGATGGGAAATGTGGTCACATAGTCCATGCCTAAACAACCTTGCACCATCTCATGAAAATAAAAAATGTTGCTCTGTTATCTTTTTATGCCCTAAGGAGGAATTGGCCAAGAGTCCTCGAAATGGTTTGGGATGTGACTTGCAATTAGGCATAAAATGGAAATTGAGTCTTGGATTGAGGAACCGTTGAATTCATTCAATTCTTGGGATAGGATTTCAACTAGAACACCCCTCACTCTCGGGTGCCATGCCTTAGAAGTTGTTTTACTCATTGATTTCACGAATTATTGTTTGGCTCAGTTTGAAGCAATGCATCATTTGGATTAAGGGGTCCAATTTATGAAACCATCCCTCGTGAACAGATCGATAATGTGGTCACCTAGTCCATGCCTAAAAAAGCTTGCAACATCTCACAAAACTCAAAAATGTTGTTCGGTTAGGTTTTTATGCCCCGAGGAGGAATTGGCCAAGAGTCTCGAAATGGTTTACAATGCGAATTGCAACTCGACATATCATGAAAACCGAGACTCAGATTGAGGAATCCTCATCTTCGTTGGATTCCTTTCATAGGATTTCAACTAGAGCACCCCTTACTCATGGGCCCAATCCCTTGAAAGTTTTGTTTTCATCGATTTTGAGAACTAGGGTTTTTATTAGTTTGAAGCAATGTAACATTTGGATTTAGGAGTCCAATATATGAAACCATGCCTCAGGAGTGGATGGAAAATGTGGTCACATAGTCCATGCATAAACAAGCTTGCAGCATCTCAAGGAACTCAAAAATGCTGCTCTGTTATATTTTTATGCCCTGAGAAGGAATTGACCAAGAGTCCCTGAAATGGTTTGGGATGCGACTTTCAATTAGGCATAAAATGAAAACTGAGTCTTGAATTGAGGAACTGTTGATTCCAATGGATTACTGGGATAGGATTTCATCTAGAGCACCCCTCACTCCCAGATGCCATGCCTCAAAAGTTGCTTTACTCGAATTTGAGAACTAGTGTTTTTCTTAGTTTGAAGCAATGAAACATTTGGGTTAAAGGATCCTATGAGACTGTGCCTTGGGAGTAGATGGACAATGTGGTCACATAGTCCATGCCTAAACAAGCTTGCATCATCTCACAGAACTCAAAAATGTTGCTTCATTAGGTTTTTATGCCCTAAGAAGGAATTGGCCAAGAGTCCCTAAAATTGTTTGGGATGCGACTTGCAACTTGGCATAAAATGAAAACCAAGACTCAGATTGAGGTACCATTGACTCTGATGGATTACTAGGATAGGATTTTAGTTATACCACCCCTCACTCCTGAGTGCCATGCCTCAGAAGTTGCCTTACTCATTGATTTGGAGAACTAGTGTTTTTCTTAGTTTGAAGCAATGTAGCATCTAGATTAAGGGGTCCAATTTATGAAATTGTCCCTTGGGAGCATATGGTTAATGTGTTCACCTAGTCCATGCCTAAAAAAGCTTGCAACATCTCACAGAACTCAAAAATGTTGCCCGGTTAGTTTTTTATTCCCTGAGGAGGAATTGGCCAAGAGTCCCCGAAATGGTTTGGGATGCGACTTGTAGCTGGGCATATCACGAAATCCAAGACTCAGATTGAGGAACCGTCATCTCTGTTGGATTCCTGGCATAACAGTTTAGCTAGATCACCCCTCACTCTCAGTTCCAATCCCTCAAAATTTGTTTTTTTCATCTATTTCGAGAAATAATGTCTTTCTCAGTAAGAAGCAATGCAACATTTGGATTTAGCGGTCCAATTTAAGAAACCATGCCTCGAGAGAATATGGACAATGTGGTCATCTAGTCCATGCTTAAACAAGCATGCAACATCTCATGGAACTCAAAATGCTGCTTCGTTAGGATTTTATGCCCCGAGGAGGAATTAGCCAAGAGTTCTTGAAATGGTTTGGGATGCCACTTGCAACTGGGCATAAAACGAAAATCGAGACTCAGAATGAGAAAACGTCAACTTTGATGGATTACTCTAATAAGATTTCATCTAGATCACCCCTCACTCTCGGGGGCCATGCCTCGAAAGTTGCTTTACTCATTGATTTTGAGAACTAGTGTTTTGCTCAGTTTGAAGCAATATAGAATTTGGATTAAGGGTTTCAATTTATGAAATCATCCCTCGGGAGTAGATGGATAATGTGGTCACCTAGTCCATGCCTAAACAAGCTTGCAACATCTCACGGAACTCAAAAATTTTGCTCTGTTAGTTTTTTATACCATGAGGAGGAATTGGCCAAGAGTCCCCGAGATGGTTTGGGATGTGACTTGCAACTGGGCATATCATGAAATCCAAGACTCAGATTGAGGAACCATCATCTCCATTGGATTCTTGGCATAGGATTTTAGCTAGAGCACCTCTCACTCTCGGTTCCAATCCCTCGGAATTTTTTTTTTCATCTATTTCGAGAAATAATGTTTTTCTCAGTAAGAAGCAATGCAACATTTGGATTTAGTGGTTCAATTTAGGAAACCATGCCTCGATAGCATATGGACAATGTGGTCACCTAGTCCATGCCTAAACAATCATGCATCATTTCATGGAACTAAAAAATGCTGGTCCATTATGATTTTATGCCCTGAGGAGGATTTGGCCAAGACTCCCCAAAATGGTTTGGGATGCCACTTGCAACTGGGCATAAAATGAAAACTGAGACTCGGATTGAGGAACCGTCGACTTCGATGGATTATGAGTATAGGATTTCATCTAGAGAACCCCTCACTCCCGGGTGCCATGCCTTAGAAGTTGTTTTACTCATTGATTTCGAGAACTAGTGTTTGGCTCAGTTTGAAGTAATACAACAATTGGATTAAGGGGTCTCATTTATGAAACTATCCCTCATGAAAGGATCGATAATTTGGTCACCTGGTCCATGCCTATACATCCTTGTGGCATCTCACGAAACTCAGAAATGTTTCTCTATTAGGTTTTTATGCCCGGAGGAGGAATTGGCCAAGAGTCCCCGAAATGGTTTGGGATGCGACTTGCAACTTGGTATATAACAAAAACCGAGACTTGTATTGAGTAACCGTCGTCTCCATTGGATTCCTGGCATAGGATTTCAGCTAGAGAACCCCTCACTCTCGGGTGCCATGCCTCGGAAGTCACTTTACTCATTGATTTCGTGAATTAGTGTTTGGCTTAGTTTGAAGCAATGCAACATTTGGATTAAGGGGTCCAATTTATGAAAATGTCCCTCGTGAGTAGATCTATAATGTGTTCATCTAGTCCATGCCAAAAAAATATTGCAACATCTTACAAAACTCAAAAATGTTGCTTCGTTAGGTTTTTAAGCACTGAGCGGGAATTGACCAAGAGTCCCCGAAATGGTTTGGGATGCGACTTGCAACTCAGCATATCACAAAAAATGAGACTCAGATTGAGGAACTGTCATCTCCTTTGGATTCTTAGCATAGGATTTCAGTTAGAGCACCCCTCACTCCTGGGTCCAATCCCTTGGNTTTTCATCGATTTTAAGAACAAGGGTTTTTCTTAGTTTGAAGCAATGCAACATTTGGATTTAGGGGTCCAATATATGAAACCATGCCTCTGGAGCATATGGATAATGTGGTCACACAGTCCATGCCTAAACAATCTTGCAGCATCTCACGGAACTCAAAAATGCTGCTCTCTTATCTTTTTATGCTCTGAGGAGGAATTGGCCAAGAGTCCCTGAAATGGTTTGGGATGGGACTTGCAATTAGGCATAAAACAAAAACTGAGTCTCGGATTGAGGAACCATCGAATTTGATGGATTAGTGGGATAGGATTTCATCTAGAGCATCCCTCACTCTTGGGTGCCATGTCTCCAAAGTTGTTTTACTCATTGATTTTGAGATCTAGTGTTTTGCTCAATTTGAAGCAATGTATCATTTGGATTAAGGTGTCCAGTTTATGAAATCATCCCTCGGGAGTGGATGGATAATGTGGTCACCTAGTCCATGCCTAAACAAGCTTGCAGCATGTCATGAAACTCAAAAATGCTACTCTATTAGCGTTTTATGCCATGACGAGGAATTGGCCATGAGTCCCTGAAATTGTTTGGGATGTGACTTGAAACTGGGCATGAAACTAAAACCGAGAATTGGATTGAGGAACCGTTGAATCTAATGGATTACTAAGATAGGATTTTAGCTAGACCACCCCTCACTCCTGGGTGCCATGCCTCATAAGTTTCTTTACTCATTGATTTCGAGAACTAGTGTTTTGCTCAGTTTGAAGAAATGCAACATTTGGATTAAGGGGTCCAATTTATGAAATCGTCCCTTAGGAGCAGATGGATAATGTGGTCACCTAGTCCATGCCTAAACAATATTGCAACATCTCATGGAACTCAAAAATGTTTCTCCGTTAGTCTTTTATGCCATGAGGAGGAATTGGCCAAGAGTCCCCGAAATGGTTTGGGATGCAAATTGCAACTGGGCATATCACAAAAACCAAGACTCAAATTGACGAACCGTCATCTCCGTTGGATTCTTGGCATAGGATTTTAGCTAGAGCACCTTGCACTCCTAGTTCCAATTCCTCGGAAGTTGTTTTTTTCATCGATTTCGAGAACTAGTGTTTTGCTCAGTAAGAAGTAATGCAACATTTGGATTTAGGGGTCCAATTTAGGAAACCATGCCTCAAGAGTGGATGGACAATGTGGTCACCTATTCCATGCCTAAACAAACATGCAACATTTAATGGAACTAAAAAATGTTTCTTCGTTAGGATTTTATGGCATGAGGAGGATTTGGCCAAGAGTTGCCACTTGCAACTAGGCATAAAATGAAAACTGAGACTCGGATTGAGGAACCGTCAACTTTGATGGATTACGGGAATAGGATTTCATCTAGAGAACCCATCACTCATGGGTGCCATGCCTCAGATGTTGCTTTACTCATTGATTTCGAGAACTAGTGTTTGGCTCAGTTTGAAGCAATCCAACAATTGGATTAAGGCGTCCAATCTATGAAATTGTCCCTCGTGAGCAGATCGATAATTTGGTCACCTATTCCATTCCTAAATAACCTTGCAGCATCTCATAGAACTCAAAAATGTTGCTCCGTTAGGTTTTTATGCCCGGAGGAGGAATTGGCCAAGAGTCCCCGAAATGGTTTGGGATGCAACTTGCAACTCAACATATCACGAAAACTGAGACTCAAATTGAGAAACAGTCTCCTTAGTTGGATTCTTGGCATAGGATTTTAGCTTGAGCATCCCTCACTCTTAGGTCTAATCCCTCAGAAGTTGTTTTTTTCATCGATTTTGAGAACTAGGGTTTTGCTTAGTTTGAAGCAATGCAACATTTGGATTTAGGGGTCCAATATATGAAACCATGACTTGGGAGCAGATGGACAATGTGGTCACATAGTCCATGCCTAAACAAGCTTGTAGCATCTCACAAAAATCAAAAATGTTGCTCTGTTATCTTTTTATGCCCTGAGGAGGAATTGGCCAAGAGTCCCCGAAATGGTTTGGGATGCAATTTGCAATTAGGCATAAAATGAAAATCGAGTCTCGGATTGAGGAATTCTTGATTTCGTTCGATTCCTGGGATAGGATTTCAGCTAGAGCACCCCTCACTCTTGGGTGCCATGCCTTAGAAGTTTCTTTACTCATTGATTTCATGAATTAGAATTTGTCTCAGTTTGAAGCAATGCAACATTTGGATTAAGAGGTACAATTTATGAAACCATCCCCCGTGAGCACATTGATAATGTGGTCACCTAGTCCATGCCTAAACAAGCTTGCAACATCTCACAAAACTCAAAAATGTTGCTCTGTTAGGTTTTTATGCCCTGAGGAGGAATTGGCCAAGAGTCCTCGAAATGGTTTGGGATGTGACTTGCAACTCGACATATCACAAAAACCGAGACTTGGATTGATGAACCATCATATCCGTTGGATTCCGGGCATAGGATTTCAACTAGAGCACCCCTCACTCCTGAGCCCAATCCCTCAGAAGTTTTTTTTCATCGATTTTGAGAACTAGGGTTTTGCTTAGTTTGAAGCAATGCAACATTTGAATTTAGGGGTCCAATATATGAAACCATGCCTTGGGAGCGGATGGACATTGTGGTCACATATTCCATGCATAAACAAGCTTGCCGCATCTCACGAAAATAAAAAATGTTGCTTTGTTATGTTTTTATGCCCTAAGGAGGAATTGGCCAAGAGTCCCTGAAATGGTTTGGGATGCGACTTGCAATTAGGCATAAAATGAAAACCAAGTCTTGTATTGAGGAACCATTGACTTCTATGGATTATGGGTATATGATTTCATCTAGAGCACCCCTCACTCCCAGGTGCCATGCCTCAGAAGTTGCTTTACTCATTGATTTCAAGAACTAGTATTTGGCTCAGTTTGAAGTAATACAACAATTGGATTAAGGGGTCCCATTTTTGAAACCATCCCTCATGAGTGTATAAATAATTTGGTCACCTAATCCATGCCTAGAAAACCATGGAGCATCTCACGGAACTTAGAAATGTTGCTCCGTTAGGTTTTTATGCCCTGAGGAGGAATTGACCAAGAGTCCCCGAAATGGTTTGGGATGTGACTTGCAACTCGGTATATAAAAAAAACCAAGACTCGGATTGAGTAACCATCATCTCCATTGGATTCCTGGCATAGGATTTCAGCTAGATCACCCCTCACTCTCGGGTGCCATGCCTTGGAAGTTGTTTTACTCATTGATTTCGCGAATTGGTGTTTGGCTTAGTTTGAAGGAATGTAGCATTTGGATTAAGGGCTCCAATTTATGAAACCGTACCTCATGAGAAGATCGATAATCTTTTCACCTAGTCCATGCCTAAATAATCTTGCAGCATCTTATGGAACTCAAAAATGTTGCTCCGTTAGTCTTTTATGCCATGAGGAGGAATTGGCCAAGAGTCCCTGAAATGGTTTGGAATGCAAATTGCAACTGGGAATATCACAAAAAACAAGACTCGTATTGAGGAACCATTGTCTTCGTTGGATTCCTGGCACAGGATTTTAGCTAGAGCACCCCACACTCCCAGTTCCAATCCCTCGGAAGTTGTTTTTTTCATCGATTTCGAGAACTAGTGTTTTGCTCAGTAAGAAGTAATGCAACATTTGGAGTTAGGGGTCCAATTTGGGAAACCATGCCTCGAGAGTGGATGGACAATTTGGTCACCTATTCCATGGCTAAACAAGCATGCAACATTTCATGGAACTAAAAAATGGTGCTCCATTAGGATTTTATGCCCTGAGGAGGATTTGGCCAAGAGTCTCTGAAATGGTTTGGGATGCCACTTGCAGTTGGGCATAAAATGAAAACTGAGACTCAGATTGAGGAACCTTCAAATTTGATGGATTATGGGGATATTATTTCATCTAGAGCACCCCTCACTCTCGGGTGCCATGCCTCAGAAATTTCTTTACTCATTGATTTCGAGAACTAGTTTTTGGCTCAGTTTCAAGCAATCCAACAATTGGATTAAGGGTTCCAATCTATGAAACTATCTCTCATGATCGGATCGATAATTTGGTCACATAGTCCATGCCTAAACAACCTTGCAGCATCTCACAGAACTCAAAAATTTTGCTCCATTAGGTTTTTATGTCCAGAGGAGGAATTGGCCAAGAGTCCTCGAAATGGTTTGGGATGCGACTTGCAACTTGGCATATCATGAAAACTGAGACTCGGATTGAGGAACCGTCATCTCCGTTGGATTCTTGGCATATGATTTCAGCTAGAGCACCCCTCACTCTTGGGTCCAATCCCTCAGAAGTTGTTTTTTTCATCGATTTTGAGAACTAGGGTTTAGTTTAGTTTGAAGCAATGCAACATTTGAATTTAGAGTTCCAATATATGAAACCATGACTTGGGAGCAGATGGACAATGTGGTCACATATTCCATGCCTAAACAAGCTTGTAGCATCTCATGAAACTCAAAAATGTTGCTCTGTTATCTTTTTATGCCCTGAGGAGGAATTGGCTAAGAGCCCCGAAATGGTTTGGGATGCGACTTGCAATTAGGCATAAAATGAAAACCGAGTCTTGGATTGAGGAACTGTTGACTTCGTTCGATTCCTGGGATAGTATTTCAGCTAGAGCACCCCTCACTCTCAGGTGCCATGCCTCAGAAGTTGCTCTACTCATTGATTTCACGAATTAGTGTTTGGCTCAGTTTGAAGCAATGAAACATTTAGATTAAGGGGTCCAATTTATGAAACCGTCCCTCATGAGCAGATCCATAATGTGGTCACCTAGTCCATGCCTAAAAACTCTTGCAACATCTCACAAAACTCAAAAATGTTGCTCCATTAGGTTTTTATGCCCTGAGGAGGAATTGCCCAAGAGTCCTTGAAATGGTTTGGGATGCGACTTGCAACTCAACATATCACAAAAAACGAGACTCAGATTGAGGAACTGCCATCTTCGTTGGATTCCTGGCATAGGATTTCAACTAGAGCACCCCTCACTCCTGGGTCCAATCTCTCAGAAGTTTTTTTTTCATCGATTTTGAGAACTAGGGTTTTTCTTAGTTTGAAGCAATGCAACATTTGAATTTAGGGGTCCAATATATGAAACCGTGCCTCAGGAGAGGATGGACAATGTGGTCACATAGTCCATGCATAAACAAGCTTGCAACACCTCACGAAACTCAATAATGTTGCTCTGTTATATTTTTATGCCCTGAGGAGGAATTGACCAAGAGTCCCCGAAATGGTTTGGGATGCAACTTGCAATTAGGCATAAAGTGAAAACTGAGTCTCGGATTGAAGAACCATCGACTTTGATGGATTACGGGTATAGGATTTCATCTATAGCACCCCTCACTCTCGGGTGTTATGCCTCGGAAGTTGTTTTACTCATTGATTTCGAGAACTAGTGTTTGGCTCAGTTTGAAGTAATACAACAATTGGATTAAGAGGTCCCATTTATGAAACCATCTCTCATGAGCGGATCAATAATTTGGTCAACTAGTCCATGCCTAGAAAACCATGCAGCATCTCATGAAACTCAGAAATGTTGCTCCGTTAGGTTTTTATGCCCCAAGGAGGAATTGGCCAAGAGTCCCCGAAATGGTTTGGGATGCGACTTGCAACTCGGTATATAACGAAAACCGAGACGCCTATTGAGAAACCATCATCTCCGTTGGATTCTTGGCATAGGATTTTGGCTAGCTCATCCCTCACTCTCAGGTGCCATGCCTCAGAAGTTGCTTTACTCATTGATTTCGCGAATTAGTGTTTGGCTTAGTTTGAAGCAATGCAACATTTGGATTAAGGGGTCCAATTTATGAAACCATCCCTCGTGAGAAGATCGATAATGTGGTCACCTAGTCCATGCCAAAACAAGCTTGCAACATCTCACAAAACTCAAAAATGTTGCTTCGTTAGGATTTTATGCACTGAGGAGGAATCAACCAAGAGTCCCCGAAATGGTTTGGGATGTGACTTGCAACTCGACATATCACAAAAAATGAGACTTGAATTGAGGAACCGTCATCTCCGTTGGATTCTTGGCATAGGATTTCAACTAGATCACCCATCACTTCTGGGTCCAATCCCTTAGAAGTTGTCTTTTTCATCGATTTTGAGAACTAGGGTTTTGCTTAGTTTGAAGCAATGCAACATTTGGATTTAGGGGTCCAATATATGTAACCATGCCTCGGGAGAGGATGGACAATGTGGTCACATGGTCCATGCCTAAACAATCTTGCAGCATCTCACGGAACTCAAAAATGCTGCTTTGTTATCTTTTTATGCCTTGAGGAGGAATTCGCCAAAAGTCCTCGAAATGGTTTGGGATGCGACTTGCAATTAGGCATAAAACGAAAACCGAGTCTCGGATTGAGGAACCATCAAATCCAATGGATTACTGGGATATGATTTCATCTAGAGCACCCCACTCTCGGGTGCCATGCCTTAAAAGTTGCTTTAGTCCTTGATTTTGAGAACCAGTGTTTTGCTTAATTTGAAGCAATGCAACATTTGGATCAAAGGATCCTATGAAACCGTTCCTTGAGAACAGATGGACAATGTGGTCACATATTCCATGCCTAAACAAGCTTGCATCATCTCACGGAACTCAAAAATGCTTCTCTGTTAGGTTTTTATGCCTTGAGGAGGAATTGGCCAAGAGTCCCTGAAATGGTTTGGGATGCGACTTGCAACTGGGCATAAAATGAAAACCAAGACTCAGATTGAGGAACCGTTGACTCTGATGGATTACTAGGATAGGATTTTAGTTATACCACTCCTCACTGCCGAGTGACATGCCTCAGAAGTTGTTTTACTCATTGAAATCGAGAACTAGTATTTTGTTCTGTTTGAAGCAATGTAGCATTTGGATCAAGGGGTCCAAATTATGAAATCGTCCCTCGGGAGAGAATGGATAATGTGGTCACCTAGTCCATGCCTAAACAATCTTGCAACATCTCACGGAACTCAAAAATGTTGCTCCGTTAGTCTTTTATGTCATGAGGGGGAATTGGCCAAGAGTCCCTAAAATGGTTTGGGATGTGACTTGCAACTAGACATATCATGAAAACCGAGACTCAGATTCAGGAACCGTCGTCTCTGTTGGATTCCTGACATAGGATTTTCACTAGAGCACCCCTCACTCCTGGTTCCAATCCCTCAGAAGTTTTTTTTTTCATCTATTTCGAGAAATAGTTTTTTATTTAGTAAGAAGCAATGCAACATTTGGATTTAGCGGTCCAATTTAGGAAACCATGCCTCAAAAGTAGATGGAAAAACAACTATGTTAGAGAAGGTCCAAGGGAAAGAACGCCCTATGAATGTTGGATGAGAATCCAACTTATCCAAATAGTAGGAAAATATAAATAAATTAAACAAAAGGGGCAAAGCCTTGCTAGGAAACCTATGTTTGTTATCAGGAGCCACAAAACAAGGGATAGTATTTCCAAACTCCATAAATTGCAAGGAACATTCCACAAGTTCATAATATTCAAAGGAAATAAAGGACAAGGATGCCCAAATGGGAAGCCATTGGAAAACAATAGGGAAAAAACAAGGCAAGGGATCCTTCAGTACTATTGATACCTCGTTCTCCATCCATATTACAAAGTCGGTCCACTTTTTATTTTGTAACATTTCTTTTTCAAAATGAGTTGGATGTCGACCATATTTTTCCTCCTGTCAAAACATGGCACATGGACTAGTTAAACTAATAAATATGTAATCATTTACTTTCTCTAGGAAATATAAAAAAAAAAAAAAAACATTTCACATAATAAATATACTTGCAAAGGTGCAGATCAAGGCTTGTAAACCTTTTTGGCCACTATGATTCATGGCTTGGAGTTTTGCAAGCCTATCTTTGAAGGCTTTGTTCTAAAACATAAAGTAAGTCAATTGAACTATGCACAATAAAATATAAAAATTGTTTAAGAAATTTGACATAATATTATGAGCAAATTGAAATACCTGGATACTCTCCTCACCAGACCTCCTCCGTGCATCCGACTTCTCATATGATTTTACAAGTTCTTTTCATACTTTTATTTTGACATCAATTGGCCTTGTTTTGAGTCTTAGCTCAGGTGGGAGTTTTTTTGTCTTCTTTGTTTGATTGCACCTAAATCTCTTGCAATTCTGAGACATTTGTCTTTTCACCTTTTTTACTGACCAACCTACACCAAATTCAGACTAGGGGATTTGTTGTTCTCCTTAGGTTAGAGAGCCAAAAACACCATTTTTTACTAGTGCTTATGTAGAATAGGCACCCCATTGCCTATAAGACCCAAAAAAACCATTGCTCTTCTTATTAGCAGATCATCTTTTATCGACTTCGACACATTATCTACAGATGACCCAGAAGTAGAGAACCTTAGCAGTCGTTAGCCTCATTTGCAGTTATTTCAAATCCGACAAGGTTGAGCATTATTGGGCCTTGATTGGATGATCCTTGTCACTATTCAACTTCAAAACATCTTTCACAGTGTCAAGTTGTGCTTGTACCTTAGGACCCATTGACATTATTGGTTGTGTTCGTTCATACTTCACAAGTGTTTACATTATTGACATCTAATGAAGTGACTTGCTCCCTTGTGTTGACATCAACACATTTACCATAGGGAGTAGTGCACATCATTGGGTGGTAGCAGGTAGTAGATTTGGATGAGACCCATTGGTCTTCAATTTTCAGTGGGAGGATTATATTTTTGACTCCATGGCCCATTGGACAGGCTTTGGTACTACAGGACAGATTACAGGTTGTTCTTCATCATCTTACAGGACCTTTGTATCATTCCACACAGTTACAGGGGTAATTTTGGTACACATTCCTTAGTTCTCAAAGAGCATCAGTTTGATTATATGGAAACATAGATTCTTATGGTTCTCAACATCCCATAGGGGGATCCCATCCCCTTGAATCTCCTTTGTTAACCCCTAGATTTTCACCCTTGAAAGTCTTGAGGGTTAAGAACTAGCATGCAACACTTTGGTTAGAATACTGAGATTTTCCATGGTTTTAGAACTTATTTTGAGCAAGAGGTTGTTTCACACACGAGGCAGGTACATGATCAGTACATGGTTGCTTATTTCAAGAGTCACAGTCTACTTGGTTTACATGCATTTGTGTGAGAGAGATGTATACATGCAGGTGTTGCTACTTTTTAGGAGGCATGGTTTGAGTGGGTCTCTTAACAGTTTGGGGTAGTTCAGTGCATACAATATGAGTCTTTACAGGATTCTAGGCCCGATGACATTTTTCTGGGTGACATGCAGGAACTTGTTATTTTTGGCAAGTTGTGATTTAGGCCCTAGATTCAGATTACGAGAGCACAATATTGATCCTTGAGACATCTAGAGTTTTTTGGACCTTTGTCGAGATGATGTGGCCTAGATTTCTATTTTTAGCATGTCGAGCACCAACGCTTGCATGTCATTTATGATTGCATATTCGAATCCCTTGAAGGAAGACGAGATCAATGAGTATAAAGTCAAGGGCATTCAGACAACTTTCTATTTTTAGTAGGTAGAGTACCAAGGCTCGCATGTCGATTCTGGTTTCGAATTTAGATTCCTTGTGGTAATCAAATTCAATGAGTATAATATCATGGACATGCGAGGACTTTCTCTTTTTAGCAGTAGACACATGATGGTGCTCGCCTAGTCATATCGAGCATTTGTGGAAAGTTTGGGTCAGTTTCAACAAGTTTCTAAATTTTGGGACCAGATGGATATTTTTTAGCAACTGCTATATTTAGCAGGTCTAGTCATTATCCATGCAGTTCCAAGTAGCATCCTCAGAGGTCGACATGTGGCAATGATGTGGCACCCACCTGGGCTAGGGCGCATATTCCTAAAATTGGAGCATATGATAATTAATTTATGATGGAAGGAGAGGTCACATGAGTTTCCTAAAATTATCTTCCCTATGCACTCATGCGCCCACTCTAAACTTACACTCTGGTTTTTCCTTCTCCCATGCATGCCATGCACCTCAATTCAATCCTCTTCTCACTCACTTAGCTCTCCATTCACTCATTCATGCACATTCAATCTCACACTCACACTCAGTGATCTCACTATTCCTCCCCACATCCACTTAGACTCTATTCTTAATCTTCTCATGCGTCCCTCGTAGCTTCTTAGAGTTTTTGACTTCCTTAGCTATATATTGGAGGTTTGTCATGCGTTATTTCATCTGTTCTTGTAGTAGCAGCATAGTGTCTCTCATTCTCTTCTCTCTTTCTCTATTCTAGTGGCTCTTCTTTGAGAAAATTAGTCACTGTATTCGTTGT
Source organism: Picea mariana (assembly GCA_032191745.1). Classification (NCBI taxonomy): domain Eukaryota; kingdom Viridiplantae; phylum Streptophyta; class Pinopsida; order Pinales; family Pinaceae; genus Picea; species Picea mariana. Next base: position 183,477 of record JASDQU010737347.1, on the reverse strand, counting down.
AGGCTTGTCAAGTGTGGTGCAATCATCTCTCTTGGAAGCTTTATCAGTAAATAAGTGTGTGTTTTACATGCAAACCTCTTTTCTTGGTGATATTATGGTAAATTTGTAATCTGATATGTCATTTTCTGAACTTTTTATCATGGTTAATTTCGATCATTTTGAATATTTTTCATCTTCTTTCTAGTCTATCTTCATTGTGCTAACCCTTTCGGTTCCCTCCAAGCATACAAGATTGATTTTCTCACTGTTTTGGACTGCTTTCACACGTTGTCCAAGACAAAATAACTCGCTAATTTTTTAGTTTTAACGCATAAATCATACCTTAGATCAGCCAACAAGGCACTTCATTGTGCCTAGGGACTCCCCCCAAAGGCTAGCAAGGCCTATCCCGAATGGAGAGGGGTTTAGCCCATGACATCTAGGGCTATTTCTCCTTGAATTAGCCAAGTTTTTACTGTAGTCATAACAGGTTATCAGCTTAGATTTGAGGGTATAAATTTGTGCTAACACACATTGAAGACATTTATTTCTATGGTTTTCTACACATCAGGCCAATGGGATGTTGTGTATGCCAATTGGAGCACACAACAACCCATTGTCATGCTGTGTATTCCAATTGGCGCACACGAAAATCCATTGGCATGTTGCGTATGCCAATTCGCATACACAACAACCCATTGGCCTGGCTGGCCTAGCTACTGTGCATGCCAATTAGCATACACAACAACCCATCCATTGGCCTAGTGTGTATGCCAATTGGAAAACACAATAGGCCATTATCCCGCCTACTGTGTATCCCAATCGGCATACACAGCATGCCAATGGGCCGTCGTGTATGCCAATTGGCATACACAATAGCTATCATGCCAATGGGTTTATTTGTATACCAATTAGCATACACAACAACTAGGCCAACGGGTTGTTGTGTATGCCAAATGGCATACACAGTAGGCCACTGGATGGGTTGTTATGTATGCCAATGGGTCGTTGTGTATGTCAATTGGCATTCAGAGAAACCCATTGGCATGTTGGTTGTTGTGTATGCCAATTGGAATACACATCATCCCATTGGCATGTTGTGTATTCCAATTGGCATACAAAACAACCCATCCATTGGCTTGTTGTCTATGTCAATTGGCATACATAGCATCCCATCCATTGGCCTGTTGTGTATGCCAATTTGCATACACGATAACCCATTGGCCTGGCTGCTATGTATGCCAATTGGGCTATTGTGTATGCCAATTGGCATACACAACAACCCATTGGCCTAGTTGTTGTGTATGTCAATTATAGCAGCCAAGCCAATGGGTTGCTCTATATGCCAATTGGAATACACAGTAACCCATTGTCCTGATGTGTATGCCAATAATGTAACATAGCCATTGTTGAAATATAAATAAAACCTAATTTATATTTCAATAGTGGCTATGTTAAATTATTGACATAAATGGCAAGCCATTGGCTTGTTGTGTATGCCAATCGGAATACACAACAGGCCAATGGATGGGATGTTGTGTATGCCAATTGTCATACACAACATCCCATTAGCATACATTGTATCCCAATTGGCATACACAACTGGCCAATGGGTGGGATGTTGTGTATGCCAATTGGCATACACAACATGCCAATGGGTTGATGTTATCCCCCACCAACAAATAACTATTCCAGAAAGAACATCTAGAGGTGCCCAGGCAAAAAACATGGAAATCCAGAATATGTGCATGTGCTTGTAAATATGAACTCTGGATCCTCTTTCTAAGTGTGAGCATCTCTCAGTGGCATCAACAACATATGACACTCATGGAATTTTGACAGGCATGTTAGAAATCCTTGAGAAGCATGATGAAAGTTGGTAAGTCCGTCATCATGGTGAGTATCAATTTAATATCTAAGGCATTTATGCTTGTTCCAAAGAGTCCCTTCTAACTACTAGTCGTTATCTCATTGGTTATACTTCTTCCTCTGTTATAACTTGACTTGTTATCTTAGGTCATTGGGAGATTGGGTTACTCTTGGGGAAAATGGAGCACTACTAGGATTTGTTTTAAATATGTCATTGTACCATTCCCGATCATACTTACCACTTTCCATCACGTTAGTCCCTGTCATATCCACTTATTTAGGTTATATAAACTGAGACAAGAAGGGATCATTTCTCATTCTATGGGAAGGGGATTTTAGGTTATGAGGGAGACTAGAAAAATCATGCCTTGGTTACCTACTCAGAGGCTTGCCCAGTGTCGTAGCACTTTTGGATACATCACCAAGGTGTTACATAGTCTCTAGGGTGTTTGAAGCATTTAAGCATGTGTTTTTCAACACGAAAGGACAAAAGAAAAATAAAATGAATTATCCACAGAAAGAAAAGAAAAAAAGTAAAAGGTCATCAATCATAGGAATATCACGAGAGAATTACATATTCTTTGGGTTATCTCCCATGACTAGACGTGGTAAAAGGAAAATAAAGGGCTTGGAAGGTATCACCTCAGAAATAACAAGAACCAAGTGTGTAGTCTACCCTCATCAAAGGCACCCATGAATGAGATACTACGGTCCCTTGTATGTCGGTTGCCTAAACTTGAAGTCTAACCCCATGACCATCTCATAATCACTACATGATAGTGAAGAAACAATCTTTGGGAAATATTTTTAATACTTAGGTGTTAGTTTGGTCTCTATGGGTCTTTGATAGCATTTTATACCTTGGCTTAGTAAGTTGTATAACCTTCTTGAGCTTGTGAAAAAATACAAATATGGGGCTTAATAGCCTGATTTAGATGACTTTTATATTACACTGATTATCTTATCATGATGACGTGACTTGTTTCCTTGTAGACATACATGTTTTAATTTGTCTTGCAGTCTTTCACCAAGTGTCATGCCATCCAGATGATCCAGAAATTATTATTCTATCTACTATCAAGCATCACTAGGGTTAGCTAACCCTTAGTTGATTGAGACATTTTAATTTGACGGATTCCCGAGATATTTCACAAGCCACACGTCACCACTTTTGAATGACTCGACCCAGTTCCCAACTCAGTCAGATGAATTTTAAGGAAAATCATTAAGTAGAGAATCATCAAAATTTTGGAGAGGAGGGTAACTTAATGTGTTTGTTTCTTCTTGTCCAGGATTTTCGAGGACTTGGGTGTCTTCAACATGCATCATTATTTCATCCTCGTGAGCTTCCCCTTCATCAATATCTTGAAAAGGAAAGTGACCAACCTCATTTTCTTCTTCTTCTGCAAGGGAAAAAGGCTCATGGATGGCTTCATCAGAGAGAGGAGGGCATTTCGATACTTCGTTATTTTGTTCAGGTTCCATCTCCTCAACTGTGTCTTCAACAATCCTTTTCTCTTGGAAAATATCATCAAGATCTTTTCCCTTAGTATTTTGTTGGTCAAAATTTTGTTCCCATTCTTCTAGAAATCAACAGTAAAGGTTTCAAGAGAAACTAATCTTTCCAAACTAAGAGTGACTGGGGTACCTTTAGGGTCATTGATTTTAGTCCCTAGAGAGAAGATATGTTCTCCCTTGGACAAAAAGACATTTGTCTCGATTTGTACGGCCATGTTATAAGCTTCGTAGAGTTTTTTTGGCCTCTTTTTACTTAGGAGAAATCCTAAATGCACCAAGAGTGCATTAGTAAAGAGATACACGAGGTACTTGTCTTCGGGATGATGGTTTCCAAGAATCTGATATAGCAATCTCTCAAACCTATCCTGGAAATCCCTGACAGTCTCATTTTCAGTTTGTTTTGCATACTCGAGTCTTTTTAATAATGTTTAGATATCTTCCAATTTCATACTCCACCTTATGAGAAAGGTTTCTTCTAACTAGTCCATATATGTGATGCTATCAACAGGGAGATCATCATATGATTTCCTAGCACTTCCATGAAGAGTGGAAGAGAAAGTTTCATTGCCAAATCTTCAGCATTATCTCTGATAGGGTGGAGTTAAAGAAAGCCCAAAAATCACTCATGTGATAGTCGACTCTTTCCCCATCACTACCAGCGAATCTAGGGAGCCACTTTTCATACTTCAGGGGCATTCGTCGAGGGTATCCCAAGATTTTACTCATGTCTAAAGGTTTGAAGTTTCTCGGGTCCCATTGAGAAGTCATGGTTGGCTTCGTCATCAGTGGAGTTGCCATATAATTTTCTTGAAATTATCAAATAAATAAGGGAATCATCCTTAGTGGAGTTTCCAGGTAAGCTTGTAAGATAAGGATTCTTGAGGAAAGGCTTACTGAAAAAGTGTTGTCTTTGAGGAGAATTGACTCAGTGTTCCCCAACAATGACACCAAAATGTTATCGCACAATTTGTACTTTTATGGAAGGGAAAAAGAAAATGAAGACAAAAAGGCATAATGAGAGACTATCCTTTCATTGTCACCTCAACAAGATGTCTTTTTCTATTTAGGGTGGTAGGCCCAGGGGAGACGTCCCCGGTGACCTAGGGTTTTGAGAAGGCAAAGGATTAAGGCCAAGTAAAAGTTTCCCTCTCACAAGTCACCACCGATCAGAAAGTCTGGCTAAACAACCAATAAAGATGATAACAACCAGAAATGTACCTGCCCGGAACAAAGCAACATGAAACTATATTTGCAGGTCACTTGTTGGTTAGTACTTCATATAATCAGAGACTTTCTCAATAAAAGCAATTGACTAATATATTCGTGAAGTAAGCAAATATGTATAGTAACAATAATCACAATATGATACTTCACAATAAATGCTTTAAAAAAGCTTCAAAATGAGCAAGAATGATTTATCATCAATGTCATGACACCARCATTCATCAGAAGCAAATAATACTATGCATTAGCCAATCTTTAATYGCTTAAAKAAGCATTAAATKTTGCAAAGTATGAMTATAACTCAAATGGAAAATAGMAGCAATGAGGTTAGTAGGTCAATCTAAGCTAGGGTTAGAAGGTATTAGTAGTTGTTCAAKGATTTTGGATGTTGTKATCAAAACACTCAAGMAAGAAGTCTTAGACCAGTGMAATCATAGGGAAAATGGAGTAAAAAATAGTGGCAAGAATTGAAGGAACAAGATGATAATAGTAGGGCCAAAGACAAGAGGAATTTGATGGATGAAGTGTTGGTAAGCCAATGCTTCAACCATCAAACCCTAGGGGAAAACGGCTACTAAGGTGTAGGTAACCCTAGGCCTTAGTAGGTTTTCCTCCTTTAGTTCAATGACAAAGTAAAAATGGCTAGGATGAAGAAAAAGAGATAGGGTGTTGCAATGGCCAAGCCCTAGCAATGACTTCAACAGAGAAAACGGCTCCTTGGCATAATCTAGTAGGTAGAAAGAAATTGAAACAAGGACATTAACATGTGCTTATTTCCTAGGGTTTATTCCAACAATTTCATTAACAAAATGCAAGTAAAACACTATAACCATTCAAGTAAGAGAAGGATTGCAGAAATTCACTTACATTCACCAAGTATTTATCAAGCCAAAACCTAGTTATAAACCATCCACCAAGAAAAATGCCAAAGATCACCAAAACAAGCCTCCTTCAACAAGCACGCACTAGTAATTTCAGCCAAAAACCCTAAGAAGAGTGAAAATTTCAGACCTCACACAAGTGTGAGTGAAAGATGATGAGAAAAAGAGAGTTTTAGCTCTCTCTATTTATACAATAGCAATGACCTTAATTTTACTTTTAGGTCACAAAAGGCCGACATGGCCAAAAATACATCAAAATATTGCTTTTCATTAAAAGTCACAATTAAAACCCTAATCAAGCATAAAAGGTGATGTCATGCCCTTTTAGGGTGATGTTAGGCCCCTTTAGGGCAATGTTGGCCTCTTGGAGAAAAACGTTAGGCCTCCTTGGACCTCCAAAAACTGCCACATGTGCCACTTGGCACATAACTGTCTCCCAAAACCTCCATAGCATTGGATGATGTCGTAAGATGTCTTGGGTGACGTCATGGGCCTTCCAAGGCCACGTCTTGGTGGAAAGGGCACAACCCCCCTGGGTACAGGTCTACCAAGCTACCTCTGGTGGAATGTCCTCCTATTCTCTGGTGAAAAACCTATGATCCGTCTCTCCCCCCTGTTGGGGTCTCAACATCCTTCTAATGGGCTTTCATCCCCATGGAGGTCTGAACTAATCATCTCCCCATGTGTACCTGTCCATCGGTTATGGCCCTGCACATCAATAGATACACCCTCCATGGGATCATAAGTCATAGGGATCATATTAATGTCAATCACATCTAATCATCAAGTTTATTAAACATGTGCATAAAACCCCTTTTACCTAGACAAGTGCTCAGAGACATTATACTAGTCTACAAGCCAAGTTTGGAGGAAACGCTAGGACGTCCTATTGGGATAATGCTCACTGGATGTGGGGTGTTTCCAAGAGAGATCAAATCTAATCCATGTGATTGGGTGAAGTGGATAAGGCATACCTGGGCAAGGGGTGTAGTGATAGCAGGGAAATGCATGGTTTACCAATGGGTGCCTCTATAGAGGGCGAGTTGCACCTGTCATGGATGGAAATGTTTCCATGCCCATTCATGCTTTTTATCTTTATTTTATTTCTTTTTCTTTAAGAAGCTAGTTAGGGGACACTGCCCTGGCGTGTTGACCAGTGGTGGCAATGTTACCCACAAGAATTTCATGGAAATGAGAAGGTTGGCTCGTGATGAGACCCCCTTTCTCTTGGCTATGCCACCAAGAGCCCCTACCCTGGCGTAGTGACCATATGTTGGCAGTGTCATACCACTACATGCCCATGCACCTAATAGGTTGGCTCATGATGAGACCCCCTATCCTCTAACTAGGTCTTGTTTGATTATTTTTTATGGGTCCCTTTGTTTCTTCCTGAGAAGCTTTTTACTGCTTTCTCGAGGATCCCTAGGAAAAGAATCTCAAGGTTTCATTATTTGGCTTCTATCTTTTGCCATCTACTTTTACCCTTTGGGCCTTTAGCCCCTTCTCCCCACAAGGTAAGGTACAACCCTTAAATATTTGGCCAACCCAATGCTCAGACCAGTGTAATGGGATGGATGAGCGAGAGAAAGATGGAAAGTGGTAAGTATGGTGGGAGCGGATGATGGCTTCTCATGAATCCCCCCAGTGGAAACTCAAAACCTATGGGCACAAGATTACTAGGGCATCCTGTCATTCCCCCCAGATATGGTCAAGTGGATAGGTATAAGATACAATCACCCGTTAGAAACAAAAATAATTGAATGCACATATTCAAAGGTTTTGAGGATTAGAGTGACACATACCATGATACCAGGACTAATTACCTCATGGAGAAAGATCCACTTCTATTATAGTACCAGGCCAAGGTGATGGATGTTGTTCCTGCTGAGAAAGTGGAGGCGTTGAAGAATGAAAAGATGGGCCCTCCAGGGCCATGCTCAAGTCGATCTGGCTCTCAGTACTCCATGTCTTGTACCTGTGGGCCTCAAGACATAATCTCCTTAGTTATCCCTAAACTGGGGTATAACAGGTTGTCTCATTGCTTTAATAAGAGTTAAATTTAGGCAAGTTGTCATCAATATTTTAAGTGCTTAATCGAACAAATTGTCTAAGTTGAACTTATTTTCTTGGGGGTCTTAGAAAAGATGTATTTGTGTGTCTATAAACGTAGGAGTTGTCGTTACTCTATCAGCGCTGCAACTCGGGGGATTGTATTTCTCTCACGTACCTTGATGTATATTAGAAGACCACAGTCGCTTCATCATACTTAGAGGTATATAGAGGGGCTCCTATCGAACGATTGTGCATTAGACAACACTACTATCGAGTGTGCTTCTATCTTGGAGACCACCTAGAATCCTTGAAACAACTGAGCAAACCCATTGGTCATATTGTTTGTTGTAGTGCACCGAAAACAACATTCAAGAAGATTTCCCTTTCATACCAGGGTGGCTTGAAAACCCCTTAGGTATATTTGAGGGATACAACAACTAGACACTCATGTGGGGATCCTTCTGCCAAAGCCCCTCTCGGGTATACACATTCATTTGGTCAAATCTGACATTGCCTTAATATTAAAATTCTGATCACTTGGTATTTAAGACTACAACTTTCACATCAGTGATCAGTGGCGGGATTAACTTATTGGTCCTGGCTTTATTTACACTTGGAATAATTGACATTTTGTTGTAGGTGACTTACTCTTCACCCTTATCTTCACCCTTCATCCATCCATACATAGCCTTTGGACCTTTCTTGACCTTGTATCGTGACCTCTCAGGGATTTCTTAGACTTTTCCATTGTCTTTCCCCAGGGGTCACCTGAGATCTTTCCTAAGGTGACAGTGGGTCTTGTCCCGGTGTGTTGTCCATTGGTTGCAATTTCACTAGGCTCTAGTACAACCTACAATTTGTGTGATAACAGGCTGTTGTGTATGCCACTTGGCATACACAACATCCCATCCATTGGCCTGTTGTGTATGCTAATTGGGATACACAACAACCCATTGGCCTAGTTGTTGTGTATCATTAAAGCACTACAATTCTCACCAAGGGTATCATGATCAAACTTACATAGGCTATGACTAGACCATCACCATAGATGGAAACAAGCAATTTCTCATCTAATGTTCCAAGGGTTTTCAAAACAAATATGTATCTAGATGCAAGTTCATATAAAATAAACATAGCAAATGCCTTTGACGCTAGTACATATGAATTAAGACTGTCTAAAATGTTGCAGGATGCATAGATTGTTGACATCATTCCTAAATTCTAGACCCAAAAATTGAATATAAAAATGTCTAGGTAACCTGGATATTCCAATTAGTTTATTAATAGGATTCAAAACAATATACAAATTTTCTAGGACTAAACTGAAAGATTGTTTATTCAAAGCATTTCTATCAATTTAAACATGGATGTGTTGGTGCACTAATTGGAACATCAGATAGTCGTGAAAACAAGGCCTATACTAATGATGCCAATAGAAATGGTGCCCTCCTTGTGTCATAAATTGCAATAATACCAGTGCATACCAGATTCTCCCCTAGTGTGCGACATTCCATCTCTCCAGATCCATCTGAAACGATGTTTTCAATGTTTCCAAACCTCTATTGTCAATGGACTGTGTTTGAAGCTTAATCTCCCAAAATCAGCCCAGATTTGAGAGGGATACTTTGTCTGGGATTTTCTAGGCTATATTAGGTTCATCGGGGTCCTAATACACCACTCCAAATGCCCAGATATTCAATATAAATGGATTTAATGGCAAATTCCTCACCAAGTCTGATTTTCATAAAATTAGCCCAGATTTTAGATGAATACTTTGTCTAGAATTTTGTGGGATGTATTAGGTTCACTAGGGTCCTAATACACCACTCCAAATGCCCAGACATTCAATACAAATAGTCCTTGCACTTAATTTTTTTTTTCAAGCCTAATACAAAACAACTAGTTTTGCATTTTAAATGGTAATCATGAAAGTAAACCCAGATATACATGCTTTATATTGAAGAAAGTTTTAATATTAGTATCTTAACGTAACTTGTCAAAAGTCTAATACTCTGTTTAATCTAGTACACCCACAAAGTTATCTCCTACAAATACATTTCTCAACATCATATTATCAAAAAAACATGTACAAACATAATTCATTATAAATAGTTGTATTCATGCAAGTTGCATGTCAACATTGTAATTAGTGTAATTACAACCTCCATATTTTATTAAAAAGTTGTTTTGGCAACATCTACATCTTGTCAAGAAATGCACTTAAAGAAATCCACGATCTCTACCAAAGCTGCAAATGCCACCAATCTGGATACAAATAATATATCAAAGCATGAATTAAACTTTCTTCTTCCTTACTTTATGTCGTGCCAATATAAACTTTAAATCAACAAAAATGGGAGACGAAAGATAACAAAAATTTATTTTAACCTATCAATATCTGAGCTTCTCAAATGTGAGAGCTTTATCCATTCTCAAATTAATTTTCTAAAATATCTAGACCAACCAGAGACTATGTGATCGAACAGTAAGAGCACCAGTTAGCAGAGACAATCAATTTAAAACTAACCAGCAGAGACTACAGACATAAATATTCAAAAGCAGATACAGAATATAAATTAAAATCTTAGAATTATTGTTGCTACATGGAGTGAAAATACTCTTCTATATAAATACGAACCACATAGATTTTGAACCACAAACATATATAAAGAATTGCTAGAGAAAAAAAAAAAAAAACAAGATAAACTTATCTATTGACTAATGAGCAAGGATAGTAGAACTGAGATGGAAAATGAATTTTCTCTCTGTAATGTCTTTAGTAATTGATGGTTATCAACAAACAATGCAAACTTCTTATCTTATCATGAAGATAGTGGATCATTATGCCAAGCAACATGAACATTCAAACCTAGAATTTCAAGAGAGTGGTGAAGAAATTTCCATTATCAATGATATGGAGAGTGATCATACTAGCCAAACTAGTCTTATGAATTAGGAATACGAAGAGAGTGATAAAATAGTGGGGACTAGCACATAAATAGATGATGATATTACTTAGAAGACTAAGTCATGTGAACCCAGAATCTAAAGAGAATGTTGAGGTAACTAGAACTAGCATAGAAATAAAAAATCAAAATTTAAACTTAGTTATAAAAAAACATATTTACATTCATATTCCTAATTATCATTCAAAATTGGTTAAACATGGCAATGACATAAAAAGGTGGGTATGGAAGACTACCACATGAAAATTGTTATATATGTTTAATGAAATAATTGAAAAATATTTAAAATATGAAATACTAACATTTTGTTCCATTTTGCATTGGGATCTCACTATATTTATGGATGACCAAATGCAATGGATGAATTGGGATGTCAGTGCAATGCATTGGGATCTCACTATATTAATGGGTGACCAAACCAATGGACATCAATTAAATATTTTGGGATGTTTACAATAAAATCTTGCGTTGTATTTACCACATCCTTATAAACTCCAACATCATCCACCTAGGACCCCAGGAAGCTCATAATTAAACCCTCGATAAAATCTCTATGGAGATAGGCTACCGACAAGTGACTGAATGTTGAGACTGAAATCGACCATAAAATGATTATATGAGGATCCAAAAGGACATGGATATAGCCTGGAAAAATGGAATAGGATAGAAATCAGTTTGAAATCAACTCCGTAATTATCAATTATTCCACACAGAAAGTCATCTAAATAACTTGATAAATGCCCAACAGAAATGCATCTCGATGTAGCCAACAAAAATTCATCTAAATATAGTGAGAAATGCCCAACAAAAAGGCATCTCATTGTATCCATCAGGATACAAATCATTTGTAAATGACCAGAAATGTCCCTATCCTATACTCTATAAAACACATTTCGTGGGAAAAGATAAAACAATGGAGAGGCAACTTATATGAGAGTATGAAAGGAAAATTTCACTAAAATCACAGCTCCAAATGTAATGGAACAATCAAAATTCCTCCACAAATCAAACTAGGTACTGCAACTCACCTACAACTTCTCCAAATCCGTGAGCTTGCTCGGGTTGTTGTTGAATACCCTCAGTGTGATTTGAATGTTGAATTTTTGTCGCTTGCCTCAAAACAACTAAACAATGAGTTAGGGTTTTGAAGTTCATATGCCTAGAATGTTTGTCGCTCGCCTAAAAAATGAACAAGGGTTTCGACTTCATGCTGTCTCATTGAATGTGCACGCACGTGGTGGCCGCCCCTAAATACCAATATTCCTTTATACTATTTAAAAAATCCCTCCCCCCTTAATATTGGCCAATATATTGCCTATCCATTTCATTGATTTTTCCACCCCCAATATAAATGGATGTGATATCATATTGGTTTCCTGGTGAAGCCTGTTATTGTGCAATTTGTAGTTAGGATAATGGATTGATGAAAAGAGGTCAAACTGGCATAACTGAACCAATCCCACCCACTGTCACCTCGATGGGAAGGTTCTTTCTATTTAGGGAGGCAAGTCCTAGGGGAGACGTCCCCGGTGACCTGGGGTTTTGAGAAGGAAAAAAGGGTTAAGAGCTCAAAGATAATTTCCCCCTCACAAGTCACCACCTGATCAGAAAATCCTGGATAAAAAACCAATATAGATGAAAGAAAACTAGAAGTGACAACCAATAAGAGTACCTTCCTGAGACAAAGCGACAGAGAAACTATGCATATGCAAGATCACTTTCTTGGTTAGTACTTCATATGAATTTCTGATAATAAGCAATTGATAAACAATATCATTGATGAAGTAAATCAATGGTTTATACAATAGAAATGATTATGGTATAACTTCTCAATAAATGATAAAGAAACTTGGCATTCAATGTAACAGTATCAATACTTTATAAACAATGCCTTAATCAATCATTCAATTGCTTTAAAAGTGAAACAAAATCTCAACAGAAGATGTTTATAGCATAGAAGGATGACGACAGCAATATAGTTAGCAGGGTTAGTCTTGGCTAGGGTTAGTAAGAGTTAGGGTTTTTTCAAAGTATTGAAAGTTGTAGGATCAAGTTACTCAACACAAAAGGGGCCACATCAGTGCGCTCCTAGGGTATATGGAGTCAAATAGAGGATGCAAAAGTGGAAGAACTAAGTGATAATGGTAAAAACTAAGGACAATAGAGTTAAACCTTGAGGTGTTGCTATAGCAAGGACACAAGGATGAAACCCTAGCGGAGAGAGGCTCACTTTGGTGTAGTAAAACTAGGCCTCAGTGCTCTCTCCTCCTTCCTTGGCTCAATTGGCAAAAACGACTAGCTCAAAAGATGATTGATCCAAGACAAGAGAATTTGAAAGTGACATGTTGCTAGAGCAAGGCTTCACTAGTCAAACCCTAGGGAAAGACGGTTCACCAGGTGTAGGCTACCCTAGGCCTTGATGCATCTCTCTCCTTCTTAGCTCAACAAAAGTAAAACGACTAGGCTAGAAAGGGAGAATAGAGTGTTGCTAAGGCAGGGCTCTATCTCACTTCAACAAATAAAATGGCTTAAAACCTTGGTAGGGACATGAGACAAGGACCTTCAATGTGTGCTTGTCACCTAGGGTTTGATTCAGCAAATTACAATAATAAATGAAATAAAAACAACACTACAACCATTCATTCAAGAAGTTTTGTAGAAATTCACTTACATTTAATCAAGAAATCACATAGCAAAGCCCTAGTTGTAATACCTTCCACCAAGAGAAATGCCAAAATGCCAAGAAAAAGTCTTCCTTCAACAAGTGCACCTCACAATTTCAGCCAATAACCCTAAAAAAGGCACAAATTTCAAACCTCACTAATGAGTGAGTGAAAGATGATGAATTATATTGTACCAATGACCTAAATTACATTTTAGATCATTAAAAGGCCGACAAGGACAAAATACCAAAATCATATTATTTTACATTAAATGTCTTAAAATTAAAACCTAATCAAGCAATAGAGAGATGTCATCCCCTTTCTAGGGTGACGTTAGCCCCTTTAGGGAAAATGTAGCCTCCTGGAGAAAAACATTATCCTTCCTTGGGCTTCTCTAAGCTGCCACACATGCCAACACTGCCACATCTACCTCCCAAAACATCCATACTGCTGGGTGATTTCATGGGCATCCTGGGAGACGTCCTGGGCCTTCCAAGGCCAACGTCCCTGTGGAGAGGGCTCAACCCCCCTAGGTACAGGTCTACTCAGCTGCCTCTGGTAGATTCTTCTACTCTTCCCTCGTGCAAATGCTTTGCTTTGTCTCTACCCCCTGTTGGGGTCTTAGCATCCATCGGGTGGGCTCTTCAGCCCCATGGAGGTCCGAACTGATCATTTCCCCATGTATACCTATCCAACATGGTACCTGTCCATTGGGCATGATCATTCTCATCAATAGCCACGCCCTCCTTGGGATCATAAGTCATAGGGATCATAGCAATCCCAATCACATCTAATCATCAATATTTATTAAACATGTGCATAAAACTCCTTTACCCCAGTCTAGTGCTCAGAGAGATTATACAAGTCTGCAAATACAAGTTTGGGGATAGTGACAAGACATCCTATTGGGATAGTTTCTACTGGTGGATAGAGGTCTCTGGAAAGGATTAAATCTAATTCATGTAGGTGGGTGAGGTGGATGGGGATGCCTGGGAAAAAGGTGCAGTGATAGTAGGGTTGGCTTACCAGTGGGTGCCTTTGTGGAGGGTGAGTTGTACCTGTCATGGATGCAAATATTTCCAAGCCCATTCATGCCTTTTAATATTTATTTTTTTCCAAGATGCTAATCAAAGGACACTACCCTGGCTTGGTGACCAATGGTGGCAATGTTAGCCACAAACATTTCATGGAAATGAGAAGGCTGGCTCGTGATGAGACCCCCTTTCTCCTGGCCATGCAACCAAGAGCCACTACCCTGGCATGGTAACTAGATGCTGGTAGTGTCATACCGCTAAATTCTCATGGACCTAATAGGTCGGCTCATGATGAGACCTCCTATCCTCTGACCAAGTCTTGTATTTATTGTTTTTTATCTTTTTACTGCTTTTTCTTTCAAGAAGCTAGTCAAGAGACATTGCCCTGGCTTGGTGACCAGAAGTGACAATGTTACCCACAAGTACTTTCATGGAAATGAGAAGGTTGGCTTGTGATGAGACCCCCTTTCTCCTGGCCATGCAACCAAGAGCCACTACCCTGGCATGGTAACCAGATGCTGATAGTGTCATACCGTTAGGCACCCATGGACCTAATGAGTTGGCTCGTGATGAGACCCCCCATCCCTCAACTAGGCCTTGATTTATTTTTCTATGGGTCCCTCTATTTCTTGCTGAGAAGCCTTTTATTGCATTCTTGGGGATCCCTGAGCAAAGCATCTCGAGGTTTTATTCTTATGCTTTTATTGTCAACTACTTTTAACCTTTATCCCATTCTTCCCATAAGGTAAGGTACAACCACTAAATGATCAACCCTATGCCCATACCAAGGTAGTAGGATGGGTGAGCGGTAAATAATATGGAAAGTGGTATGTATGACGGGAATAGATGATGGCTCTTCATAAATCCCCCTAGTGGCAACTCAAAACCTATGGACACAAGCTTTCTAGGGCACCTTGTCATTCCCCCCAGACATGGTCAAGTGGACAAGCATAAGATCCAAGCACTCGTTAGAAACAAAGGAATCAAATGCACATATTCAAAGGTTTTGAGGGTCAGAGTGACACATACCATGATACCTGGACTCATTACCTCATGGACCAAGAACCATCTATGATGCAGGACCAAGCCGAAGGTGATGGATGTTGTTGCTGTTGTTGACAAAGTGGAGGTGCTGAAAGGGAGAAAATATGGGCCCTCCAAGGCCATGCTCAAGTCGATCTGGCTCTCGTTACTCCATTTCTAGGACCTGTGGGCCTCGAGACATAATCTCCTAGCTATCCCTGAAAGTGGGGGATAACATCTGGCTCCAACTCGGGGACATGTGCTCACCATAGAGTGCATGAGAACCTCAACATCTCTGGCATGACCTGCAACCTGCTTGATCTCAATAGAAATTATCAATAACCATTTGGGGTGGTGATACCACCCTAGTATATATATATATATATATATATAATATTGAAATAAAGCAATCATAAGTGTGAATGTGAAAGAAAATTATTCTAACATGCAATGCATATGGTATAATACAACGAATGCAAAATGCCTACCTACTTACCTGCACTTACCTGTGAGGTCAGGTTCACCCACCTTGGTGAGGTTTAACATTCAAGTGTGTTATCTGTACTTTGACGCACTGCCCCACCAGTTATATGATTTTCTTTGGTGCATCGTTAAATGGATGCGTCGGTGCATTTATGTTTACCAACGCACCGTTGAGAAAGATAACAAAGTACACAGTGCACCTTGTAAATTTACAGGTTGCACCCTAGGCGGTGCGAGCCAAGTGCTTCGAATGCACCATAGAGTTTTTATTTATTTTTTTATTATTTTTTTTTTACACTTAAAATTTCATTCAATTTAAAATTTTAATCCAGTGAAAACTTAAGTTATCAAGAAACAAGGACATTACCTGGACATTTTTTCGTCGAGGAGGCATGGTTGTGACGTACTAAAAAAAACTAAATTTTCCCACTGTTTGGAAAAATTTGAAATTCACGCATTGAGCAACAGACGAAAGGAAGGAAACCAAGGAAAGCATAGATGGAAGGACGCTTCAGATAGACAAAGGTTGCATCGGTTCTTTTAATCTCTACAACACTGAAAATCGTAAAAAATATTTTTACCGTCGGTATATTTTTTTTATAAAAACCTGTTTCGGTGTGCCCAATGAACAACCGCACTGGGGTGTACATGGTCAATGGGTGCACTGGTTATAATTAAAAAAAAAAATCCCTAGCATGGTGCACATTTTTTTGGGCACGCGTGTGCACTGGTGCGTTTTCTACTACATAGCACACCACCGTACATTTTTTGAAAAACTACAATGGGGCAAAAATTTTTGTTTAAGCATGACATGGTGCGGTATAATAATAGATGCCCCAGTGTGGTCGATTTTACATAGGGAACCACATAAATTTGGAAATTAACCCTAACACGGTGCTCTGTATTGGAGCACTGGTGCACATGATGCAATGGAGTGCATCATAATATATTTTTTGACACAATCCTACATTGGTGCGTAAATGTTTTTTATTTAACCATATAATGGTGCGCTCTACTAATATGGCACTAGTGCTTCCAGTGTTACGTTGAGCACCGAATATTTTTAAAAGAATGTTATTATGGTGCGTCATTATTTCCTGGTGCATCCTTATTTTCCTAGCGCACCAGATAACATTTTTCTTTATTTGAAATAACCCTGCTACAGTGCGCTAGTTTTGAAAACATTGATGCACATGTTGTATAAAACGAACCAGTGTGTTATGTACTTATAAAAGCACCGGTGTAAAAACATTGTCTAAAACCTCTGCCCACTCACCTCCACAAGTATCATCCGCTATAAATGGATTTTTGGGATATTTTTATAGGGGCGTCGGTAAAAACCTCCGCTAGAGGGTCTTTTACTTGTAGTGGATAACTTAGAGAAAATAGGGAATGGGTTTTGGTTTAATATATATGGGTAACTCTCCCCCTTGGACCCCTACCCTCTCTTCTGGATACTTATCCCCTAATCTTTGTACGTGTCTGTCTGCAATTGGCGATGCATTTTATTCATTATATTTCAATTTACATTGTTTACATATTGGCTCTCGGCCATACATCACATTTACAATATACATTGCTTGGATCTCTACCACACACTATATTTACAATATGCATTGCTAGTTTGGGATTTGAAAATGGGGATGTTACAATTTAACTTTCTCTTCCATGCTTGGAATGAGGAAAATAAAATGTCACAAAAATCCATAGAGATAAGCTACATTTTGGAAGTGTTGATTTTTTGATTGAGTACCAAACAATAGTAATTTTTAATGCATGAACCCCAATGATCAATTTTCTTCCCTAAAACTAGGTAGGATCTTGCGAACAATTGTTCTTGATGATCATGGGTCACAAATGGGAAAAATATTTATCATTGGAAAAATAATAGACTCTCCTACATCATGACCAGGGTTCTTTCTCACTCTAGGTTTGATTTAGAATATATCAGGAATGTTGAAGTTGCAATGATGAAAATATTTCCTAGAGAAATGTGCAACTTGTGTAGGTCAGGATTCAAGGATATAAACTTTAAATTGAGAACATGATAGCTTTTTGGAGAGATTATTCTAATAGATACAATATGGAATCATTTTTTTTTCATAATAGACATAAAAATTATTGATATTTATTGGTAAAGGCTTAGAATATGTGGATCCATGGCTGATTTTCATATTTTCTTGGGAAGATAATGGAAGTACGAGATATGTGTTATTCATGATGGTAGAAGAAATGCTTACCAATTGGAGAGGGATGGGAGCAAGTACAAGTTGAATCTAATGAATGATCAAGAGACTAGAAGGATGTTCTTGTGTCAAGTTTTGGGAGTTGTGAAAGAGGAAGAGAAGTTGACAAATGAGTAATTTTTTGTAATGTAGTAGAGAAACAAAGTTGAAGAATATTGTAGCATGAAGATGAAGAAAAAGGATTTTTTGGAGTGGATCCATGAAGTAGTGAGAAACACTCAACCAAAGGAAGTGCATGAGTAGGCAAGGGAAGAATTGAAATGAGAATGTGCATAATGAATAATTATAATAAGAAGAGAAAGAGGGCATCGCAATATGTAGCAAAGGAAATTGTAGTGAAGGAACATGTAGGAAGTAGAGGGAAGACTAAAGAATAGAAGAAAGAACATGATGAAACCCTCAAGAAAGAATAATTTGTATATTATGGGGGCCTTTAAAGAGGCCAAACTTTGGAGAAGCTATTATGGATTCTTCTAGCCAAATTATCCAAGGAAGAAGGCTACTATGTGTTGTTCACCAAACCTATGCACATGACTCTCATAAATTTTAACCAAGGGTTTCTAATCTAGGAGAATCCTCAGGGTTTGTGTAACCCTGCATCAACCAAAAGAAGTTTCTTATGTGATTTTTATTTACTTAGTTTTCAAGTTTTATTTTTGGTTATAATTATGTAGGTGGCTATGATAGACCAAGCAAGGCCAAATGAGGTATTCCATGTGAGCATAACCACTTAACAATTCAATTACCATAAGCTCAAAGGTTGAGTGGGTAATCTTTCCAAGTTAAACACCATAGAACAAGAGAGATAAACTTCTTATACACTTATCGGATTGAGGTATTAAATTGTACACGGTTTTGTTGAGTGAGAAAAGGAGAAACAATTGTTTCATGTTGCAATGGTAGTCAAATTCATGATGACATCATCATATCATCATTGAAAGATGCAAGGAAAATTTGTCATGCCCCATATTATTATTATTATTATTATTTATAATAATAATAATAATTTCAAGAACATAATAATGCTTCTAAAACGATCATAATAAATACTTATAGGAATAAATAATAATAAAGAGGTATATACTAATTATCCTAAAGGGGGTCATAATAAATATTTATTATGGACATTTGGGTAATTAAAGAGAATGGTAAAATAAGTAACTGTAATTAATGTATAAACCCTAAAATATAATAAATAATTAAATAATGGACCTAGGGATTGGGTTTTTTACCATGGATGGACTCTATATAAAGAGGGAAAAGAATAAGAAAACGATCATCTCTCCTTGGTTGGTCAAGAGAGAAGAAGGATTAAGATTTCTAGCTGAGTAGTAGATTGAGGGTTGAGGGTGACCTGCTACTAAATGTTTAAGTAGCAAGGTCTATGGTTGGGTGGAGGGTTTTCCCCCAACTTTTTTTGCGGTTTTCCAGGTCAAGGATCAACGCATGAATAAGTTATGAAGTCATGAGGATGTTGTTAAATTGGGTTCTTAAACATAGGTATGTTCCTCCCTCACCTCTCACCTCTTAGGGATTTAATGAAGATTCAATGGTTATTTGCACTATTTTATGGTAACTTATATTTCCATTAGTGGATCCAACTATTACATGGCCAAATGTTTACTTGTATAATTCTTTAGTAAAATGGGTCATTACAAAAATTTTCATTCCTAGAGGGAAAGGCTATTAGAGCAATCTTGATATGCATGCATAGTTGGATTGTGGTAGATCAATAGTGAAAATATGTGGGGTTAGAGATATTAGATAATAGGTGGAGGCTACATAGGGTTTAACAATGGATCTACAGGGAGGACACTTGATATATTTGCACACTCCCAAAGGGAAAGGGTGTCAAGGAAGGGTTTAAGTGTGCATGCCATATGATTTATAAAATTTCAATAACTTGTGCATCATGGAGTGTTGATTGTGTTAGAGGGATATTAAATGGAGCATAATGTTAGATGATAGAAGGATAAATGAATTGTTGATCCAAATTTATGCAGGAACGCATCGGGATACACAAATAACCATGAATACAAAGATGCAGTGAAAATAAAACTTCATTTCATTAATATCAAAGAACTGAAATTTGTTTACAGACATAATGGAAATAAACTAGCTAGAGCGTTGGTAGCTTATCTCTAAGAAGGGATGTGGCAGCTACAGGCCTATGAAATTCATGTTACAATGAGGCTCGAAGGACTATATATTATTGAGAAACAATGGAAACCATAAAAATCCAAAAACCTAACCCTAGGAGATGAAACACCAGAATATGGGCCCCGTCGGGGTAAATTGGTACATCAATTTCCCGGGGTCGTAACTTTGGCATACTATCTCCGTTTGACGCACATGATACATCGTTAGAAAGATATATCCGAGGACTACAACTATTGATAGAAAATATTGAGTTCAAAACAAACTCATTTTCATCGGACGTTCGATGCCCAAAAAATGTCGTCTAGGGCCTCAAAACGGCTCCGGAAGTTCAGGACCCAAAAAACTGCCAAAAATAGTAAATTGTGCTACAATTAAGGAAACTGGAAAATTGAAAGAAACAATGGCGGGGTCCAAGTGGAATAGGCGGGTGGCCACCAATATCTACCTGGATCATTCCTCCCCCCTTAGGAAACAATGGTCCCCATTGTGTTGAGTTCCTCCATGAGATGAGGAAACTTCTGCTAAACTTGGTCCCTGGTTAGCCACTTTCCCTAGTGAAGGAGTTGGCCTGCTTTGACAACTTGATATAGATGGATCCTCTGTTGGCGGGTGTTCTTGATATGTGTGTCCATAATCCGATCAGTTTTGTCTTATTCCATGCAGTCTGGATTTAACTCTGTTGGTGTGAGTTGTTCTGCCATGTCAAATGTGTCCAATAGAGGTGGAAAGTAGGGCTGAAGGCGGTCCACATTGAACACTAGGTGCAGACCAAGGAATGGTGGAATAATGAGCTCAAAGGAATTGTCCCCTAAATCCTTGGTGATGGTGTATGGACCATATCAGAGCAAGCGAAGCTTGCGGTGGGGTCCAGGGAGGCGCTCCTTTTGCAAATGTAGACACACTTTGTCGCCCACCTGGAAGTTGTGTTGCACCCGATGTTGATCATGTCGTTTCTTGTACTTAGCATTGTCTCTATCCAATATGTCATGAACCTATTGGCGAATTTGTTGAATGCGCTCAATGAAGTTGTTCACCTTGGAAGCTTCAGACTGGACATGAGCCGAATCATCCTGAGTAGCTACAAAGGGCATGGCTACATCAATGGGACATAGTAGTTGGAATCCCAAGCCCACATGAAAGGGGTTGTGGTCGGTTGAGTTGTGGAGGGCCCAGTTATAACTATGTTGTACATAGGGGAGGCTCTCATCCCATGTGCATGGATGCTTTGAGTTGTACATGTGTAAAATGTGTATGATCATCTTGTTGACAACCTCTGTCTGGCCATCAATTTGGGGATGGAAAGTTGTGGACTTGGTGAGCTTGGTGTCCAGTATTGACCAGATACTGGACCAAAATGTACTGAGGAACCTGCTGTCTCGATCTGAGATGATAGACTGTGGGATACCAAAGTGTACCCACACTCATTCAAAAAGATTTTAGTAGTGGCTTCTGCTGTGATATTCTTCTTGCAGGCCGCCATAATGGCCATCTTCAAGAATCTATCGATGACCACGAAAACATAGTCATTTCCATGCTTAGTAAAAGGAATGGCCGACATGTAATCCATGGATATGGATTACCAAGGTCATCTAGGGGTAGGAAACATAGTATAGAGGCCTTGCTTCTTGATGGTCGGTTTGGAAATAGCACAGGCAGTGCAGGATCTGATGTACTTCTCGACATCCTGTCAAAGATTTGGCCAATAGAAATACTTCTACAGTACGACCACTATTTTCTCGACCCCAAAATGCCCAACGAACCAACTGTAGTGTGATTACCAAATCATCTTGGCACGCTCACTTGAAGGAACACAAAGGTGTCATAGGTGACATAATAGGGCATCCTAGAGGTGAAAATTTGGAACTCGGTTACCCTCCAAGAGCATCTTGTATGTGTGGCCGAATTCTAGATCGCTCTTGTAGAGAAGCGACTAATCAGAAGTCTCGTGCCCACAAGAGTTGAGCACAGTGGTTATCACCATGACCGATGGTCGGCTGAGGCAGTCTGCAACATTATTGGTGTTGCCCTTCTTATACTTGATGTTCAAATGAAACTGTTGCATATATGTGGACCACTTCTGATGGCGATCATTCTGCAACTTCCCTTGTGTCTGTATGAACTACAGGGGTTGGTGGTCTGAGTGAATGATTGTTTCCTTCCCCAAAATATAATGCTTCTATTGTCGGCAAGCCTGCACAATGGAATACATTTCTTTGTCATAAGTGGGATACTTTTGGACTGTTTCAGACAATGTCGCACTGTGATATGCCACTGGATGCCTTTGTTGATTAAGAACTACCCCAATATCATAGTCAGAGGCATCTATCTCGATCTCAAATGGTTGTTGAAAGTCTGGTAATGTGAGCATTGGGGCACAATAAAGGCGATGTTTCAATTCTACGAACGCCTTTTGTTGAGATTCCGACCAAAATATTTTTTCTTTCTCTCCTCCCTTGGTGACTTGACTTAAGGGCCAAGTGATATGAGAGAATCCCAACACAAACTTGCGATAGAAATTAGTAAGACCCAGAAAGCTGTGAAGCTCTGTTAGAGTGGTCGGGGCTGGCCAATCCCAGATGACTTGGATCTTGGTTTGATCCACATGCACCCCACTCTCATCAATAATGTATCCCAGATACTGAACCTGGGTCATGCCAAAAGTTCACTTCTCCAAATTGGCACACAACTTGTGTTTCCATAGTGTTTGGAGGACCTGTCGGATGTGGTGGAGGTGCTCTTCCCAAGTCTAGTTGAATATCAGGATGTCATCCAAGTACACTACTACAAATTATTTTGTGAATGATCGCAATATTTCGTTCATAGTCCTCATGAAGGTTGCGGGAGCATTCATCAACCCAAAAGGCATGACCAACCATTTGAAAAGGCCCTCATTGGCTTTGAAGGAATTCTTCCACACATCAGAGGGTTCGATTGGTACCTGGTGATACCCGAACTTCAAATCGATCTTGCTAAAATATTTTTCCCCTTTGATTTGGTCCAAAGGGTCATCAATCTGTGGGATCGGGTACCTATTCCATACAATGATCTTGTTCAGCGCTCGATAGTCAATACAGAGTCTCCAAGTCCCATCCTTCTTCTACACCAACACGATCGAGCTCCCACATGGTGATGAACTTGGCTGGATGTGACCTTTCTGCAGTAGCTCCTGGATCTGCCTCTTGATTTCATCATTCTCCATAACAGAGTGCCGATAGATCGGTCCATTGGGCAGCGACGCACCTGGGGTCAGATCAATGGGGTGCTTGACTAACAGTGCAGAGGCACCCTTGCGGGTGAGGTAAAGATGCCCAAGTGCTCTTCCATGGTCTTGTGCATTTGTTGTTGTCATGTGGAGGAGGCCTGTCTGGAAGTTTTGGCCACAGTCTTCTTCTTTCCTTGAGGGAAGATCATCAAGAAAACAAATTTCTCAGCTTTGGAAATGAGCTTACTTCATTGTTTTGCAGTAACCAAAGAGATAGCAACAGGCGATGGTACCTCTGGTATCCTGTACAACTTATTTCCCAAGGTAACAATAACAACACAAGGCCGAGACTCATGCACAACATGTCGCTTCCACAAGTATGGTTGGCCTAATAATACATCAAAAACATCAAGAGGAGTAATGTCACATAATACCTCATCGGTGAAGGGCTTGATGCTATAGGGAAGGTGTCACTGCTTCCTGACGTGGAGATCTCATCCTTGGTGAAGCCACCCAATAGTGTATGGTTGTGGGTGTGTTGCGGTTGACAAGCCCAACCACTTCACGGCCTTTACTGAAATGAGGTTCTTTTGGCTCCCACTGTCGACAATGAACTATAGCGGGGAACCCTTTACCCACATCTGGGAGTGGAAGAGACGCTCCTCCTCCTCTGGATCTTCCGGTTCTTCCTTTTGGATCTTCGTGGTGGCAACAGTGGCGTTGGGCTCTGCATCGATAATCTACTTCCCTTT
The DNA here is from genome assembly GCA_032191745.1 of Picea mariana. Classification (NCBI taxonomy): domain Eukaryota; kingdom Viridiplantae; phylum Streptophyta; class Pinopsida; order Pinales; family Pinaceae; genus Picea; species Picea mariana. Next base: position 159,425 of record JASDQU010737347.1, on the reverse strand, counting down.
GTCATTCCCCTTCTCGGGTTTTGATTCAATGCCAGAGAATGCATATGATTTAGAAGCCCTCATCTCGGGAACCAGTGACTTGTGTTGTGAGTGGATCTCTTATGGAACTCACACCACTTTCTCGTGTCCCTCTTCGGCTTTGCGGTGTTATTCTTTGCTTGCGGCTTTGGCAGGTTGTCTTCAGCCTCCATGCCTTGGCTTTGTCCTTTGTTCTGCAGTTTTGGGGCACCTTTCGCTTGCTTTTGATTCGCAGATCCAAAGTCTCGCTTCTTCTGTTTGAATTTATGCTCAATCTTGGCAGCATACCGATATGCCATACCAAGCGAGGAGATGTCGAGGAACTCCATTTCCTCCTGAATGTATATGTGCAGATAACTGTGGTACTTCAACACCAAATGTTTCTTCGAATCTTTGATACCCAACTTTGTGCGCAGGGTATGGAACAAATTCGTCAGCTCATGCACATCTTGATCCCTTTATTGCCGCAACGTAGTCCATTGTATGTACTTTTCCTCATATCTCCCCACAGGATAATATTGTTCCTTGATGGCGTCTCAAAAAGAATTCCAAGTGGGTATGGCCGAGAACAGAGAGGGTTCCTCCTCATCCTTTTTCTCATAGTAGTTTTCCCACCAGTCCTTGACATGGGGGGTGGCTTTATGTAGTGAAAAAATAATCTTCTCCCAGTCGGAAAAGTCATGAACCTAGAAATATCCTACTAATAGATTCAATCATATATCTACGACGTCTGCATCTATTTGGCCATCAAATATGGGAATGTAAAATTTTACTTGTACCTTAAAAGGGGTTGTGCCTCCAGAGTGGCTCCTGGATGCAGATGCGCCACCAGTGGGCAATCGTTGAAGGATCTAGGCAAAGTTATCCATCATTGCATTCCTTTGTTTTTCAAGGGCCTCCTCGAGAAATATTTTTATAGGATCTCCTGCTCCCTCATCTTTCTTTTCTTCCCCCATGGGCGGTCATTAGGGTTTTTGAGGCTGATCTTGCAAAGGTTCAACCATATCGAGCCCTAACTCCTTATACCCCGACCTCGTTGGGGACATGCAAAGAAGGATCGAGAAAGAGAAGACCGCTCTGATACCACTGATCCAAATTTATGCAAGAACACAACAGAATACACAAATAACCATGAATACAAAGATGCAACGAAAATAACACTTCATTTCATTAATATCAAAGAACTGAAATTTGTTTACAGGCGGAATGGAAATAAACTAGCTAGGGCGCTGGTAGCTTATCTATGAGAAGAGATGTGGCGGCTACAAGCCTCTGAACTTTGTGTTACAATGAGGCTCGAAGACCTATATATTATTGAGAAATAATGGAAACCCTAAACATCCAAAAATCTAACCCTAGGAGATGAAATGCCAGAATATGGGCCCCGTCGAGGTAAATTGGTACATCATTTTCCCAAGGTCGTAACTTTGGCATACTATCTTTGTTTGACGCACATGATACATCGTTAGAAAGATATATCCGAGGACTACAACTGCTGACAATGAATATTGAGTCCAAAACAAACTGCTATACGTTGAACATTTGATGCCCAAAAAACGTCGTTTAGGGCCTCAAAATGACTTCGGAAGTTCAGGACCCAAAAAACTACCAAAAATAGTAAATTGTGCTACAATTAAGGAAACTAAAAAAATGAAAGAAACAATGGTGGGGGTCCAAGTGGAATAGGCGGGTGGCCACCAATATCCACCTGGATCAATTGTATTATTCCTATGAAAGGAAATAGAAAGGGGTTGGAATATGGAAAATAGGCTTGAGAAATATGGCAATTTGGCCTCTAGCCATTGGCCATATCAACAAATGAAGCACCATGAATAGGAACATAATTGGACTCATGAGCCCAACGAGGATCCAAAAAATGAGTTGGGTCAAGGCATCGATAAATGGTTGGTTACCTAGATATTCTAATAGTTTGGAATGATTCATATTCCAGTGATGGAAACACAAATATCTAAAAAAAAAATGGAATTGTGGGGGGG
>JASDQU010737347.1:52828-88109 GCA_032191745.1 Picea mariana | reverse complement strand
CTGAATGATAAGTTCATGTAGCATCACACACAAACCAAAAAGAAACAGGCCAAGCATGTCATATTAATGAGAATGACGACAGCAGTACTTACAATCGTAGATGCGAATGCGACAGCTTCGTCAGGTCCTCTTCGTCTAACCCTCGTCTGAAAGATCCACAACCTGGATGGCAGCATCTGCACTGATGATTCTTCTCTAGATGACTGCAGATTTCCTCCAAGATCATAAGTTTCACATACCCATTTCTTCCTGCTCTCTTCACCATTAGAGCTTGCTTATATAGGTTGGGAAGAGGTTAACCACTCAAGTTATGTTTAGAACTAGTTAAGAACCTCTTCCTTGGTTTGAGAGATCTTTTGACAAAACCAAGAATTCAAGCTTAACAGCCTCCTAAACTCGAATGATTCTCTCCTTATTTTCCTCGCCGGGCTTAACAGTTCACCCAGAATAGGGAGCGCTCTTTGAAGAAGGCCACAGAGCGTTATAACGCTCCTAGAAAGGTCCCTAGAAGCGCCAGCGCTTCAAAGTTGGATAACGCTCCTGCAAAGGGGTGGAAAAGCGTTGTAACGCTTCTCAGCCATGGTGGAGGGGTGCCAGCTCTCCTCAGGTAGTGTTAGAGGAGCGTTCCCCTTCCAAAACCTTGATTATGAAGCTTTCCAAAGTGTCAAGAGATGTTTGACTTCAGTAGACCAACTTTCTTCCTTCAAACTGAGTAAATGAGGTGTTTCAAGTGCCTCTGTGATGTCGTCATTAAGGTAACATAATCCAACAGTATTTACGACACCCTTATAACCAACTTGTGATATTTGCAACAAGTTGTATAGGAGTTGCGACACTTGCGACAAGCGAGAGGTATGTGCGACACTTATCCAGTTGAGTGATTTGGATGTGTAACACTTAGCTATTCCCTTATGACTTCCTCTCTCATTACATCGCCTAGCCTTCTATTTATACTTTACAAAATAGGCCTAAACATGGGTAAACGCATGGCCCGACATCCCATACCCGTTACATAATCCCAAATCCCAAAAAGGACCCAAAAAGGGGCCGAGATCCCGCGATCTCTTCTTCGTCTTGCGCTCCACCTTCAACAGGTTGTCAAAGTCCCAAAATAGGTCAATATTGACCAAGGATCTCCCAAAACTTGGTCAAGGGCCAACAGGCCCCCAACACTCACCTGTGACTCGTCCCAAGTCACTCTGATCAGGATAATTCTTCTTCAAAAGCCTCGAGTGTAGTGCAAGCTTCATTAACTTGTTGTTGTTCCTTGGCCTCATGTTCAATGAACTCTTAGATGACTGCGTCATTGACAGGTCCTTCCAGGCGTTGTTCAGCTGTAGTGACAACCTTCTCTAATTCTTCTCCTCGACCTTCTACCACTATGAAAAATTGGTAAGCCTTATCTTGTATAGGTTGGAGCCTCTAAGTTACTTCCATAACTTTGCTCTGGATAGTGTGGATCTGCTGCTGGGAAATGTGCTACTCTTGGGATCACTTCATTCTTTCCATAGCTGACAGGGGCTTCAACTGTGCTTGTATTATTTCGGCTTGATACTTCACCTCTTGGAGCTGCAACTCCAATGCCTTTAGTTTTGGATTCTAAGTGAGTTTATTGTAGTTCTGGGCCCTGTGATCAGTGAGTTTCTTACATTCCATAGCAGGGGATTTTATTCTCTCAATTGCACTTCGATTAGTTGCTTCTCTTTGATCCCTTACATCCTATGGGGTCTCGGGTATTGGACGAAGCTCTAAGTCTTCAATGCATTGTTGTAGCTGTTGGATAACTTCTGTGGGATGCTCTACCTGTTGCATGACTTGATCCTCTACCTTTATTTCTACGACTATCACAGAGCAAAGTTCTCTACTGACCACTTCTTTCACTTCGAGTTGCTCCGCGAGTAACTGTTCTTTTCCTTGTTGTAGCTATGTGTTTTCTTCATCAAACTTTTCTTGGAGAGCAATATTTTCATGTTCTGCAACTCGACACTGATCTACAAGTACTCCTTGCACTTGCGTCAAATCCTGGGTGGCTTGTTTTGTTTCCTCTTGTGCTCATCGAAAGTGAGCTTTGACTGTCTCAACTAGTCGGTGGAGTTGGGTTGGATCATCTCCCAACTCTAGTTCTCCAGATGGTAGGGGTGCAGTGGAGACTACGCGGTTGGACTGAAGGGCCTGCTGTACCCCTTGGAGTTCGAATTCAATCCTATCATACATTCTTCCTGCTTCGCTCCTTGTTTCTCTGCTATCTCCACTGAAGCATCATTCAGGGCGGCTATGATGAAGTCAAAAGCATGAGAGGTGAGGACAAGATGCATATTGGTCATGGAGGCTTTCAATTTCTTCTGGGAAGAAGGTTTCAGGGGGGAAACCTTTCTCTTCTTCAAAGGGTCAACCTCATCTCTGGGTGGTGTTACTTCATCTAGTCTATGTTGAACTTCTACTTCGTCACCACCCCCTCGGTCAGGTGACATGGAAGCAGTCTTCACTGAGGTGCTTCTTAAGTTTTGGACCTCCTCAGTCTTCTTCTGTCTATTAGTTTTGGGTGTATTTTGTTCTTTATTAGTGTCCTTTGGGCTGTCAATATCATATATCTCTACGGGGTTGGCGGGGATAAGAAGGTTAGCGGACCATTCCTTGGTGATATCCTCAAGGTCTTCTTCTGTAATTTTGTAATATGACTAGAGCTGCTCTTGATGTTCATCTGCTCGCGTTGTAATGTAGATGAAGTGTCGATCTGCACTAAACTTCATTAGTGGTCAAAACCTTTGTAGGGTGTTCGAAGTCATGTGAGGCTTGGCTTCGATGGCTCGCTTTAGCTAGAGGCAGTATGTATGAAACACAATGTTCGACTGCCACTATTTGTTCATATCAATTGAATACCACAGGGTAGGAAACTTCACAGCAAGAGGTTCGAACGGCTCTGTGTCGGGGAAGGTCACTCCTTCCGGCATCTCCTAGGAAACAAATGCAATGAGGACCAGGAGCCAGCTGAAATGAAATTCATAACCCTAATCCTGTGCTTCTCAACAATCTAGTTCCAAATGGTTAACTAGGTACTTCGCCCAGTTCATCTGTAGGCCTTCCGCGCACCTCCCTGTGGGGTCAACAACAAATTCAGTGATCTACACAGGTTGGTTTTTCCTTGCTAACTTTCCAACTATCAGTTGACATGCGAGGTGCACTGCGCCACTCTGGATGGAAGCTACCTTGTAGCCTCTTGTTCCCTTCTCAACATTGCCATATGTATCCTTGATCTTTTGTGCAAGTGAACGATCTGGGGCTTTTCCTGGATAAAATTCCTGCGGGTCAGGTCCTTGCATCCTCAGTTCTATGATCCTGTGGATCAACGTTGGCTCAACTGTAATTCGGCGGTCTAGTCATAAGTATCCTCCATGGTAACACGATAGTAGCAGCTTGACACATGCATAGACTTCCTGGTGTCTTCCGAAGTGTGGGATCTTCATGACATTTAGCAGGGTGGACTGCATAAGGTTCATCGTCCACAACTGAGGGATGATCTTTGAGTTCTTCCCTTTAGTTCTGGTTAGGTACTTGTATGGGGCGAGCATACCATAGTTCTTTCAATCTCCGAGGTTGAAGTCGTTGAACTTCAATGTTGTGATCTTGTCCTGCTCTATTCGAACTACGTGTATCCCCTTCGGAAGGTACGCAGTGACCATAGTGTACTCGAAGTCTCCTGGCACACTATGACAATTCACCACGTCGGCCAGAGGCAAGATGTAATTGGGCAATATGGATGGAATCAACTTCTCATTTTCTAGGTCTTCTTTATGCTTGGTTCTCTTTTCTACTGATGGTCGAGATGGCCCGAATCTGCGAGCAGTCGACGAAGAGGCTTGCAGTCCTCTCGTCAATGATTCTTATACACCTATAGACATTGACATGACTCTTTCAGTCATGAGATCAATCAAAATTTCTTCGACAACTCTCTCTACAGTGCTGAACTCGTCCGACATACACGCTTGGGGTTGTAAATCTTCGGGTTCAAGGAGTAACTTAGAAACTACAATAGGATAGAAGGCAATAACGCAATGATCACTATATAAAATAAACAAGTCTGTGGGCTCAAATTCATGATTAGCAAAAGTGTTCTCGGTGCATGGTGCGATGGGATAAATAGATAACTTGGCAATGGATTGCTTGCAAAATTCGAGAAGCCTTCATTAACTCTACTTTGTCCGTTATGGCGTGGTCCAACGGTCTGGTGGAGAACCATAAATTCCTTTCTATCCATTTGAAGGATCGTCCGAACGGTTATATTGGTCCCAACGGCTATATTGCTTCGCCATGGTGAAGTGACATGTGACATTGTTCTGTTATCCTGAGGAAGCTCCAATTTTGCAGATTTTCCTTATGCAAAGTTCCCTCTAGAACCTTTTGTAACTTGTCTATCTTAACTCTCTTCTTACTTAGTTTTCTAGCTTTCTTTCCAGTGAGCTTCGTCTCGGTATGCCTTTTTCCATTCTGATTTTTATCTTCTTTTGGCATAGTTACTTCGCACTGTTGAGATTCTTTCCTAAGAGTCGAGGGCGATACTTCTTCTTTATCTGGAATAGGTACTTCAATCTTCTGTGGATCTTCTAGTTTTCTTGCAACTTCGATATTCAGGTTTTTGGTGTTAAATAGCTTCGATCTATTCTTATGTTCTTCAATTAAGTGTGTGTTCCTTCCAGTCATGAAATCTTTTAACTCTTGCTTCTTATGTGCTAAAACTTCTTTTTCTTCTTGCCTTCTAGCCTAATTTCTTTCAATTCAAGGTTTTCCTAGTAACATGGTAAATGGGGCATTGTTCTCAATAAATTTAATAATCTCAAAATCTTCCTCTGTCGAAGTTCCATTGGCATTCATAGATATTCGAGTGACCTTTCCAAATAGGTTTATCAACTTTCCTCTAAATAGACCCATTCCTCCCAATGAAGGATTCATATCAGGCTTCCCTAAAAGTTTCCAAGATCTTTCTATGTTTCCTCATCCAGAACACAGGCAATGTCTAAGTCTCCTATTCTTGCTTCAAGGAATTCTTTTTCTTTGAATATCTCTGATAAATTGACATGTAGGTGGTCATTCAGGGTTTCTTTTATTTGTAGCAATACTTTCTCTGATTCTTTCTGGGGTTCTTCCATTTTTGGATCTTCCTTAGGGTTTTCTTGTCTCATGTTCATTCCTTCAAGATTAACAATCATTCTAGGGAAATCCAATACTTCATGGTCCATACCTTTGCAACAAAGACGACTAGGTCTTCTCCCAGGGAATTACTTAGCAAGATGTCCTAGTTTTCTGCAACTATAGCAAAGGGTTAATCCTCTCTTTCTTTTAAATGATTCCTAGCTCTTTTTATGATGTGTGTTAGGGTCATAGTAGCTAACCTGCAAACATTTCTTTCTAGGATCATGCATCCACTTGTTAGTGCAAACATTATTTCTATGTATAGGTATAACATATCTTTCACTATTCTTATCATATCTACACATATCAAACCTTCTTTCATTTATTAGTGCCCTAGTTTTCAACCTAGGACAGAATCTATCAAACATACCTAGATCCATACTTTAGAAACAAATATTTCCACTTATCTTACTTCTATAGAGCACAAAGCTTTCAGATCTAGAAATTTTCACTATTCTTACCTTTATCAGAGCACAAATATTGTAGATCTTACCTATTTTCTTCAGATCTGACCTCTTTTCTTCAGATCGGGCTTCTTTCTTTAGCATAGAGATTTATAAATCAAGTAAAATACTACGCACTAGAAAGACAGATCTATGCACAGATATTTCACAATTTTAGGATGGATCTTTGCATAAAGCTTATTCTTCCTTAGTTCCCAGCAATCACAGTTTCAGGTCCTGGAAATGGAACCATTTGTTGGCACAGGGGCAAACCCGGGGTTCAATGCTACAACAGCACACCAACAAAGCCCTAACTATCGGCCCTTTTGGCAACACCTACGAAGCAGATGAAGTCTCACCCGAGATAGAGGCAGGGGTGGTTGCAGGAATCAGGTGTCTACAACCTTAGCTGGGACACAGATCTATGATTGTAATACTTAACAGAGCACTTAGCACCGACAGTTCATCAATATTCAACCACTATCTACTTCGCAGATAAAACAGAGCATCGCATCATTCATCCAGATCTGATGTATCTAAGCACTTATCATAGAGAAGTAGGTTAGATCTAATAGATTCAACCACTAAGCACATTCATATAAGTCAGATCTGACATCCATATACCTCATTAGCACAAAGCATAAACAGATATGTCTATCTATATCAAAGAACTTAGAAAATAAAGACATAAACACATCAATACATCGCAAAAAGAAGAGAAACACAACATATATGTTGTTCAACCCCACCCTAGGGCTACGTCCACCAACTCTTTTCTTTATTATCTTCTTCAATAGGTTACATGCACAGAGCCTCAAAACCCTACTCTACATAGGACAGGAGATCTACGCAACTCGCTAGATCCTCCTTCCCCGAGTAGATATAAGCACATATCCTTCCACAACCTCTTACAATGACTTGCACTTACCTCTGCAAGTCTCACATAGTATGCATAGATCACTTACAATCCTTATCACACAAATCCAAATTTAGCACTTAGTTATTCCCTCATGACTTCCTATCTCATTACATCACCTAGCCTTCTATTTATACTTTACAAAATAGGCCTAAACACGGGTAAACCCATGGGCCGACATCCCATACCCGTTACATAATCCCAAATCCCTAAAAGGACCCAAAAAGGGGCCAAGATCCCACGATCTTTCAGGGTTTCATTCAGGGTTTATTTTATTTGTAGCAATACTTTCTCTGATTCTTTCTGGGGTTCTTCCATTTTTGGATCTTTCTTAGGGTTTTCTTGTCTCATGTTCATTCCTTCAACATTAACAATCATTCTAGGGAAATCCAATACTTCATGGTCCATACCTTTGCAACAAAGACGACTAGGTCTTCTCCCATGGAATTACTTAGCAGGATGTCCTGGTTTTCTGCAACTGTAGCAAAGGGTTAATCCTCTCTTTCTTTTAAATGATTCCTAGTTCTTTTTATGCTGTGTGTTAGGGTCATAGTAGCTAACCTGCAAACATTTCTTTCTAGGATCATGCATCCACTTGTTAGTGCAAACATTCTTTCTATGTATAGGTATAACATATCTTTCACTATTCTTATCATATCTACACATATCAAACCTTCTTTCATTTATTAGTGCCCTATTTTTCAACCTAGGACAGAATCTATCAAACATACCTAGATCCATACTTTAGAAACAAAAATTTCCACTTATCTTACTTCTACAGAGCACAAAGCTTTCAGATCTAGAACTTTTCACTATTCTTACCTTTATCAGAGCACAAATATCAAGTTTGATACATAACATATATCAGAACTGTTTGATACATAACCAAAGAACAGTTTTGGCATCAAAAAAATTACACAGTAGGGAGCTCTGCTCAACCCTTCGACGACCATAACAAAATATCGAACTGATCCACTTATACTCAAATAAGTCCACAACTATCAGGAGTGTGATCTGGCATCTCCTTCAAATCTTTGCATCTGATTAGCCTTCTGTCAAACTGTGCACATTTTCTTTTGTCAGACGCAAACCAATTTCAGTATGGACCTGTAGAAAACTGACCACTATTGTACTTTGTTGACAGTCCTGCCTCCATAGCCATAACTTCTAAGCCTTCCATTTATGGACTGAGTTGAGGTTTCAGCTACCAGTCCATGCTTCATCAATTAGATCTTCATCGGGATCATAGCGTGGTTGGACGACTAGCAGACGATCATATGTTGCAACCGGATTGGGCGATGAGTAAGCAGGTGGCCGCAAAAGTCAATCCATGTTCATTGGTTGACCCTTCCTCGGGATTGGATCATAGTGGGGCGACTGTCGGGTGGCCACTTGTCGATATTGGATAGGGAATCAATTGTGCACTTGATTTTGGGGCCGCGGGAAGTGGTTTAGGCCCACACTGCTTTTTCACCCGAAACACACCACCGCTTTCCACGTTTCCACCCCACAAAACAGTGGTTTGTATTTCAGCCCGCCCCTCAGATTTTATCGTCTGTACATGTTGCAGCCCCAAAATGATATGAGACCATCAATCTGAAATGGACCTGAGATCTGGGTGCGCCAGCTACTTTAGTGCCCTCGCCAAATTTTTACTTCCCTGCTAACCTTGGAGTTCCTCCATCTGCGCTTAGAGATAGCGCCTCATTGAACCTACAAAGGGGATCTCGACCGATGTAGACTACACCTTCTCATCTGCATTCATGCTGCTTTGTGTGATAACATTTAGCTCCATAGGGGATGGCATGCTCCCCTGCCAAGAACGCGCAGTTCCAACGCCTTATCTTTTGGGTCATGGAGTCTCTTAATTAAAAAATAAAATAAAAGGAAGTGGTAATTACAATGGTGGAAAGCTAATCATGGCTTAAACAAATTATTTTTTTAGAAAGTGCCCATTGACAGGCCAACCCAAAAATTTAGAATCCTCCAAACTCTGCAACTTATAGGTGTTATTTGAAAACACTTCAGAGATATTGAAGGGACCAATCCATAAGGCTTCAAATTTACCATGTTTTCATTTGTCTTTCTTGGGAGCATCCCACTTGAGCACCAGATCTCCCAGTTGGAAATTTTCCTTGCTTGCCCTCCTGTTAAAGGCTCGTTTTATTCTCTTTTGGTGATCTTGAGCTTTATCAAGTAGTTTCTCTCTAGCCTATTGTACTTCTACCAGTTGTTGTATCCTCCTAACCATATCTTCAGGTTCTCCTTGGTAGTCCTGGAGGAATTTTTCCACAGGAAAGGAAATATGAGTAGGAAAAATAGCCTCCACCCCATACACAAGATCAAAAGGGGAAACACCCAGTGACCTCTTCGGTGTGACCTTATCAGCCCATAATGCAAATTTTAGCCTTGAGTCCCAAGCTTTCTTGTTGTCTTCTAACAACTTCTTGATGATATTTATGAGGCTCTTGTTAGATGAATCTACTAAACCATTTCCTTGAGGGTAGTAGGGAGTAGAATAGACTAGTGTAATCCCATACTGCTCACACAAACTGATTAATGGTTCAGCTCTGAAAGAGGCAACATTGTCTGTAACAATCCTACTTGGACGAACAAATCTGGACATGTTATTTTCAACGAAGCTAATGATTACCTTGTGAGAGGCACTCATTGTAGGGATGGATTCTATCCATTTGGTGAAATAATCAATGAAAATCAAAATCCACCTATGTTGGCCACTTGAGGCTGGGTGGATCTCTCCAATGAATTCAAGACCCCACTATTGAAAAGGTCCAGAAACCATTACATGTTTCAAAGGAAAAGATTTGATTTGTTGCTTTCCAGTAAACTTTTGAAACTTGACACAAGCTCTGATATTTTCACAAACATTAGTAAAAAGGCTGGGCCAGAAATACGCAGCTCTAAGGATCTTGTAAGCTGTGGTCCTCCAGAAATGATGTCCACCACCTAAGTTGTCATGAAAATCTATTATGGATTTTTGGGCTTCCTCTGGGTCTAAACATCTTAATAGAACTCCTAAAGGATCCTTCCTATATAAAACCTTATCAATGAGACAATATTTGATTTCTTTGAGTTTCAAATATCTTACCTAGTTCTTGTCCAGACCATCAGGAGGCCTCGATCTCTGCAAAAAATATATGATGTCTTTATACCAGGTGCATCCTGTCAAGTTGAGGCTGACATGAGAGCCTTTATCAGCAATCTCATCTTGCTGATTTTCTGAGTTTATTTTGATGAAATTAAACCCCAAATCCTCGCAGTTTGATTCGGCCAACAACCTGGCCAAACCTTGGCCCTTCACCAATTTAGTTGGCTTTATTTCAAGGTCAAATTTCATAATTTTAGTAATCCATTTGCTTCTCTTCCCATCTATGTTAGGCTAGATCAATATCTTTTTTAATGAGGTTGAAGGGACATATGCAACAATCTTTGAATTCATAACATATATTCTGAAATAAGGGATTTAACCAAAGAATATGCCTACTTCTCCATGATATCATATCTCATTTTTGCATCCCTCAATGCTCTGCTGAAAAAGGAAATAAGTTACTCTAACCCCTCTATATTTCTCTATAGCAAAACAACAACCAATGTATCAGATGAGGAAAAATAAAATATCAGAAATTCCTTAGAATATACAGGGTTGATGAGCACAGGTGCTTCACTCAAATCCCTTTTGATTTGGTTAAAACAAATTCTGGACTCAACAGTCCATTTCACCTCACTTCCTTTCCTAAGCATGGTTGTAATGTGCTTAACCAACTTAGAAAAATTAGAAATGAATATTCTCAGAAATTTGATTTTACCTAAGAAAGAATGAACCTCTTTCTTAGATCTGGGAAAAGATAAGGTATGGATGGCCTCTACTCTACTTGCATCAATTCTTACCCCTTCAGCTGACACAATATGCTCCAATAATTTTCCCTCCTTCATAGCAAACAAAGATTTCTTAGGATTGAGGGAGAGACCAAACTTTTTGCATTTCAGGAAGACTTTCTTCACATGATGGCAATGCTCTTTATCAGACCTTGAGAATATTGTAATGTCATCCAAATAGACGACTACAAGTTTATCTTTTTCCCCAACAAAGGAAATGTCCATGGCTTGTTGGAAGGTTGCTCCTGCATTCATCAATCCAAAGGGCATTTTAGCATATATGAATGTGCCCCAAGGGAATTTTTATTTTCTCTATCTTCAGGTAGGACAGAGATCTGATTGTAGCCAGAAAATCCATCAATCATGGACATCCTAGATGAGTTAGTCACTCTCTGCAAAATGTGCTCCATCTTTGGCAAGGGGTAGTTATTTTTTTTTTAGCCTTTGTTGAGATTCCTGAAATATACACATAACCTGATTTCCCCATTTTTCTTCCTCACAAGCACCACGTTTTCCACCCATTCTGAATATCTCATAGGAATGATGATTTGGGCATCCAACAACTTATTCACCTCCCTTTCCATAATAGGCAGCAGCATGGGGTTTATCTGTCTGAGTTTCTTCCTGAAAGGTTTGGCCTCTTCTTTCAAAGGGATTTTTTGTTCCATGACACTTTTGTCATACATTCTCAAGTATTCATATTTCCAAGTAAAAACATCAACAAACTCCCTCAAAATCTTGACATACCCAGCCCTTTGTTCCTTTGACAAGATGCTAGACAATTTGACATGTTTGGGATCCTCCTTTGTTCCTAAATTGCATTCAGTAACATCAACATATTCAGTTGAACCTTTAACCTTTACAGCAACATCATTTATTTCAAACAATCTCTCCAAAGGGACAAGTCCCTTTGGAATATGGTTACCGGGTAACTGAACAATATGATGATCAACAATTTTATTCATAAAATCATCATCATGAGGGATTTCTTCAATATCCTGATCTTGATCAATATGAAAATCAGAGAATTCATCCACAGACTCAAGAAATCTTTTCATTTCAAGATCATCCTCAAAAACCTTCCAATGTTTGACATTTTTAGGAATAGAGGGTCTGTATTTTACTTCCACCTCATACTTGAGCTTTGGGGGAAAAGGGACCCTGAAATTACTTGTTGAGATAGTCAATGAATCTTCCATAGAGTTATCCTCTCTTGGAACAAATGAGATATTAAAATCAAAGAAGAAACTATCAACAAGATCCCAGACTTCATTTATGTAGGCCCTTAACCTAGGGTGCTTAGCCTGATACCGATTTCTGACTTGATGAACAATCAACTCAGCATATCCAAATACTGTTAGCTCCTCAATATTCATGTCTTTGGAAGCTCTCAAACCCAAAACAAGAGCCTCATATTATGACACATTGTTTATTGCTTCAAATTCAATCTTATAAGACAAAAATATGGTCTCTTGGGCAGGGGAAATGAAAACTACCCCATCACCAACACTTTCCCTAGAAGAGGCTCCATCAAAAAACATTTTCCAAACAGAGGTATTGGAAGGAGGGTCTTCACAAGAGGTGATGGGTATATTTCTGATTTCAATAGGTGCTTGAGGACCATCAGTGAGTTGTAACATACTATTTCCTAGATCAATATATACTGCAAAAATGGGGTGGTTGGTCTGATTTACTTCATCACTGATAATGTAAGAAAGTTGAGCTTCCCTGTAAATCCTTCTATGCTCTCCCCCAAACACAGGAATAGTGGCATATGAAAGATCCATCTGCAACGTTCCCCCTAGTATTTTAATCCAAGATCTAGACACAAGAATCCCAAACTTAGGGGGGACATCAACCACCACAATATCCATGACCACACTTTTCATTGGCAACTGGAACAAGGAAACAACCAAGTCTTTGATAACCTTGAGGCACTTCACCTTCCTGGAATCAAACGAGTACAGGTCATGGTAATTTTTTGTAACCTCTAACCCAAAATCCTCCATGACAATATTAGGAATGAGATTGTGAGATTCCCCTGAATCCATCAAGCAATTGTGCAACACCTTATCGTGGATGTTCAATGAGGTATAGAAATAAGGGGAGGATTCATATCTATCCTCCACCAAAGGTCCCAGTATGATAGCAAGTTTTTCATCTTGGAGGCTGACTGAGTCTGTGGAATAAGATGCAGGTCCAGGTTGTAGTACTTTGGAGATGTACCTTTTGAAATCCTCATTTTTAACTAGCTCCAAGAAAGGTACAAAAATTTTAGTCTTTTGAATCTTATTTTTTGTGTTTGTTTCGTCACTTGGGTGAGAAAAACAAGGGCACTTACAAGTCTAGTTGGGCCTACTAGACAAGACAGAGGTTAGTGTATGAATTAAACAATCCAAGCACATGAAATAAACAAACAACTAAAATAAAAACAACTAAGGAAATAAAACTAAAATGCATAAAAAACTTTGAACCAAAATCAAACAACCAAATGACCAAGATTATGCGACCAATGGATAACTATATTAGTTGGAAAACACTGTAGATAAAGGAGGACTTATGGATCCCCTCTTCCTCCTTGGGAGGGATCTTGAGTCCCCTATTTGAGAGCTCTTCTTTCAATGATAGAAAAGAAATCAAATGGTGAAGAAATCCAAGCCTATTCCCTCAAGAGGTGAGTGGAATAACTTATTGAGATGTTGCTAGAATGCTCCAAGAAGAAAAGAGGTTTCTTGAAGGAGAATAGAGGCAGCATAACAATACTATGTGATTCTTAAATTCTTAGTGCACCCATGGCCTCCATTTATAGCATGTCTTTGAGGCAATAACCAAATGGTTCTTAGTGTGGACAAGGGGCCCTTTAGGGAACCCTTAGGTCTTTGACCAACCCCCCATTCAGATTCAACTCGGATTTGAGGATCAAATCAAGTTGGGATATGGTCTAGAAGTGGGTGAGGGGCTGGCAAGAACCATAAATGCATAGTTCGCAGGAGTGCATGGATTTTCTCATAAATAGTCGCGAATATGGCGCATTGTGCGCTCTAGGGGCTTCTTTGGACCACACATTGTGCACGTGCTTCCTTTAGTGTTTCAATGCATGTCAATTTTTTGACCAGTTGTATAGTTTTTTCCCCTTGGGAATGCATTTTCGGTGTTGCAGGTGAACTAATAGGTGTTTGGAGATGTTGTGTTCCTGTAACATTTGCATGCAATGTTGCAGATGAAATTTCAGTGATAACAGATGCCCCCTGATGTGTGAGGTTAAGAGCATATGTATAGCCGAAATACATCAATGTTTCTTCTACTGAGAGTACCATTGTAAGGAAGAGTGTTGATAAGAACTGCAAGAGAGATCATGTCAGAGGGAGAGGAGAAACCGTGAGACCCAAATCTGTCTCTAGGGAGAGAAGAGAAAATATGTATACAAACGAGGCAGGCATGCCCCATGCTCATGTCATGTAACTCATAAATATAAGACAATAACTGAAATTGTATGCTGATGTAGATAACTGCAGCGCCCTCCGGGGTGGTTTGATAATGGCATATGACAATTCTGATGGTGAACATGCTCTGAAAAGAGGCAAGGACGCCTATAATATGTGTCGATGACTCATAGGCATTGATGGCCTAACAAATTTAGAGGTCTTCGGCTAGTATAAAACAAATGCAATAGTCGCATAGTAAAACCCACCGTCACATGAGATTTTGTTGAAGTCAAATGTTATGGGGGTCAACAACATCAGAGATAAATGATGGTTCTCTTTGTGCCATCCGAGACTCCGCATTTTAAAGGTAATGAGAGTCAAGATACGACCACCCTTATGGAAATTGTGTTGATTTTGACAGAAAGGGAGATGTGACTCCAAGAAGCAAAGGGTTTCATGAAATCCACTAGATAAGATCAGGAACTGATAGGGAACATGAACGAAGTGAAGATCCGGTGAGACTCGAGACTACCCTTGGTTGGGGGTACGTTTGAAGGATGATTGGAAGAAAATGTGAAACTGTATCTAGCGTGAGGGGGACGACCAGACATGGGGTTAAATTGTGCCAGAGGCATGAAAAACTAGACAGACTCAGACATTAGGGGTACATGGACTATGGGATACTCGGGATTTATGGATGGTGTCAACATGAGTAGAGGATAATGAATTCCCCAACCAAGGGCGACATTGGATGCTTTGCCAAAAAAAATAAGGTCATCAAGGGTGACAACAAAAGCTAAGTAAATGTTGGAAACAAATGCTTTTTACAATTACCAAATAAATAAAGAATAATTTGGGATGATTGTACAAATACAGAAACAGGTGCCCCAGTGCGAGGTGGCTCAGCCTGTGAGGGCACAAGTTGTGTGGAGGATTGGTGGAGGGTGGGGGCTTCATGGGTGGGTTTCTGTATGAGGTAAATGAATGGACGGAAATCTACAGATGGGAAAACTGATTGTGGATGAAATAGAAGGTTAATGATACTGTGGAGGTGTAGTCAAAATAGAACTGAGATGAGATATTCTGGGAGTCCATTGGGAAAGCTAGCAAAATGATGAGAAGGAGTATGTAGCTTATTCTCAGACATGCGTAAGACTATCGGGAATCCCATCCCTAGGGGGTGAAAGCAACATGAGTGTCAAAGTGCCAAGGGGGACTATGAATGGGACAACTCATGTGGGGGGAGAGTGCTACCGAGTGATAGTACCAATCGAGTGGAGGTGAATGTCAAAGGTTATGTCTGGGAGATGCAATTAGTATTCAGACAGAATGATTACATGCTAGTGTTGATCATATACCTGACAGGGCTGTGTTGGTTTTGATAAACAAGTACCTGCAGACATTAAAACCGAATACCTGACGTGAACAATATCTGATGATAAAGAACATATAGTAGTTTATTTGATAATTTTGGACATGAGCATGTGTACCTAGACGTGATGTGAGAAAAATTCACCCCCGGGGCCAAGTTCAGATGGTGACCCGGGGAATGTGACTATGTATATGGTGGGACCATGATCCCGTGGCTGAAAATGGATCAAGAAACAAAGGCTCTGGGCTCCTGTAACTGAGTGTGGAAGTTGGGAAAAGGATCCTATATATGGATGGTGGGCCCACAATGACACCTCATTTGCACTAACATTATTGGTGATCTGGCGAGAGTGTTGTGAGTTGTTTTGGAATATTACAGGAGCTTGGGGCTACTGATCATGTGGGTGAAAGACCTCTTGTGAGAGGAAAAGTGATTGAGGATGAAGCGTATTCCAAGTCTAATCAAGGGTAGTCAGTTCCTCCAAGATGTCTTCGTCACAGTGGAAAATGTGAGAATACAGTGGATCCTGGGAGGTGACAAGGGGAACCATCAATGGGTAGGTGCTATTGTCCTCAAGTGGTGAGGACGTAGAAGGGATATCATGTACAGGGTGCGAGGGACCACTGGACATAAAGTGAATGTCCTGATACTGTGGAGGGTACCTCATTCCCTCGGGTACTGATGAAGAAATATATCAAACATAAGTAATGTGAGCCTCGGTAGGGAATGGCTAAGAGGGCTCGGACCGAGACGTTTGGTGTACTACAGCCAAGGTTTAGAAAACATGAGGTAGAGTTGGGAAATAGTGGGTGTAATGGCCATATTCTGAACATATGGCATAGGTGAATTTGGTTCGCAACCCTTTACTTCCTATAGTGGAAGATGCAGTAATAGTACTAGACGTGCTTGGAGAAGTGGCGAGTGGTGTGATTTCTCGAGAAGGTTGGATCAAATTGAGTAACTCAGGAAGGGAAGGACATCTATTAGTGGGGTGTCCCTCTCTTTCGCAGAGTGCACAAGGAGGTTGAAATCGGGGAGGAAGTGGAGCGGTGGGCTCTTTCTTCTTCCGTCTGCCCCCAGCCATAGTAGTGGTGCCAATCAAAGGGGGTGAGGGTGGTATGGTTGGAGTTAGTGTTGGAATATACATCGGGATTCCCTCTGATTGGGGAGGGAGGGATGGTTGAGGAACCATCACGGGTGGGTGTATATACCATGTCGGAATGGCGAGCACCATGTTGGCAAGGGTAAGCGTTGCGGCTACCTAAAAAGCTTGTACTCCCAATAGGGGGTAGAAGAAGGGAATTTGAGTAATGGCTTGGGGGATTGTTTCCCAAATTGGGATTTTCCCCTGGGGAAGGGTGAAATCAGGGATAAGTGGGCTTGTAGGGTTCTCACGTATTTACAAAGGTAGAAGTCCTTCAACTGGTGGAATGTCAAGGGGTAGAGAAGTCTCAATGGGAGGAATGGTATCTCCAGTTTCGATTTAGTTAGAAGATACAACACACACTTGTTCTGAGGGGTGTATGAGAGGTGGTGATCTATGGTATGCCTCCAGCAAGGATGGGTCCTTGAAAATTATGGGGCCCATATCCATGAGTGGATATGCATCATAAATAGTGCAAACAAGAGGTAAGATGTTATCGATGTTGGAGGAGTGGTTAGGCTTGTAATGTGAAACTTGGTCGATGATGATGATATTCCCGTTGTGGGGGAACATCATCGTTCAGAACAAAGAAGAGGAAACCTCCTTCATAGCATACATGTAGCTACGTCCAAACAAGATGTTGTAATCGAGTGGGGCGTCGATAACCTCAATGTCGATGATGATGGTTTTGCCTCTGACTTCGATGGGGACATTTTGAAAGATCCCTTCAGGGGAGGATGGTCGACCATCATAAGCTCTTCAAGTGATTGTAGATGGTATTAGCTCAAGGGAGCCAAGTTTTTTCCAAACAATTTTGGACATGATGCATGTGGATGCACCTTCATCAATGATACACTGATGAACCATGATGTTCTAAATCTTGACTGGTATCTGGAAAGATACCAAAGCGGGGAGACGAGGTTCTCCACAATCTAGATCAAATGTGATGAGTCTAGTATTAGCTGGGTCCACTACCCCCAAGGCAGAAAGAAAGGATTTTCGTTGAGTTGGACAGGTTTGGAGGACCTCCAATACCAACATGGTTGCAGGGGAGTGCGTCAAGCCATCGACTAGACTGTAATTGTGTGTCACCCTAGCCTGAGGGTTGTTGACATTTTGTTGTAACAGGATGCGAGGGATACGAATAGCAGGTTCAGTGTTAGGGTGTGGGATCATCAATAGTTTTTCAGTTGTAGCTGGAGTTGTTTCTGAAGTGGTAGGAGTAGCTTCAGGGGGCGCGTTGTATTGATGACTGTGCTTTTGCAAAAGAACTTGTTCTTCGCTATTGAGGATGATATTGTGATCCACTAGATTTCCAGGGTTTTGATACTATCCCATTTGTGGTGGGGCAGGATGTACCTCTTGTTGGTTATTCATCACACATTGGTGTGGAATAGGGTTTTGCAACACAACTGGGGGTGGTTGCTGCAAATATTGTTGTGGGGCCTATCGAGGGGCAGGCGGTGCTGGAGGACGTGGCACGTTCATGGAGTCTTTCATCGATTTGAAGTCGACAATTTGGGGGCAATGGTGAGTGTAATGGCCATGCTCACTGCAAAGAGCATAAGAGAAGTTTGTCTGGGGGTTATTGTTGTTGTTCCTCCCTTGGTGTTTGTTTTTATTATCTGTAGAGGACCAGGAAATGGAAAATACAGATTGTTTTGTGGAAATGATTTGTAAGGTGCATAGGAAGGCATAGTGCTTTCACTAGTTCTCAGGTTATAAGCTGAGGTAGAAGGGGCACTTGAACTTGGTTGAGAAGTCAGGCGCATGATGGGTGTCAGCAAGGTTCCACTCATGGGTGGAGGGAGAGAAACATGGTATGACTGTTCGTAAAGGGGAGGAGGGTAATAAGATGACCCTCCATATATCGGTGTATATTGGGGTGTACCATACATAGGTGGTGGTTGGATGTATAGATTCTGGCGTATTGTGGTATGAATCAATCCATCCGCTGCGTGATACATTCCAGGTTTGTCTTGGCCGAATGGTACGGGTCTTGGTGCATCAAGTATTACTGTGTATAAGTAACTTGATTGAGCATAAATGAGATTGTACTGTTGAGGCTTGTTGATGGCTTCCTCTTCGGATTGGGGGAAGGTGGATGCCACATATTTGGCAAGGATAGAGACGAGTGATTTTAGAAACCAATCGAGACACTTTTATTTGGTGGTGTCTGCTTTGCATAAACTACATCGTCGATGCCATTCGTGAATGTGGTCATAAATATGCATAGTTGAGGTTTGTTTGCACTCAGAGAGCAGTTCTAGACCAGTGTCATGACGAACTGCTAGTTGAAAGAAGGCGAAAAATGTTTTGGTCAAGGATTCAAAGCTCACTTGAGACCCTGATTTTTCATCCACATATCATTTGGTTGATGGACCAGTGAGTTTGCGTTGAAATAACCTTAAGTGGATGGATTCATCCATGATGTTGTTTGAATAGCACCATAAGTGGAAGGTCACGACATGGTTGGAGGGATATTCCCCCAATTTTTCTTCAAATTTGGGAATGTCTGAAGGTATTTTTGTAGGGATATTGGGCCATGTGGGGTCATGCAATATAGGGTCGTTCATGAGTTTACTCAAATAAGGAATGATGAGGGACACCAAATATGGCATGGGGGGTGGCGGTGGAGGATTCGTTCCAGCCATAGTGCGAGCAGGTAGTGGACCTGACCCTTGAGGGGGGTTTAGTGGGGTTGTACTTCTCCTTTGAGAAGAATTTTTTCCTTCACCTCCTTGTGAAGGAGAGATAGTGGATGGATGGCTTTGGGAAGTGGACCTAAGTAAGGTGGAACCAAGCAAAGTTGATCCCGGAATAGTGGCACTCACAGGGGTGTGAGACGGTTGATCCAGTGAGTTGGCAAGACTAGGAACTCCTCCTAGGATAGGAGGGAGATTTTGAAATCCTATGGAATGATGAGGATTCTATGGGTCCCCTATGATGTCTGACTAACAAAGTGAAGGTGTGAAAATGGTGATGAGAGAAATAAATGAACAAGAGAATTGTATAACTTGGACCTTTCAAAATATATCTCACAATCACATGTAATCAAATGAGCATCATACATAAATAAAAAATAAGCATACATGTGGGTCGGTGGATTTTGTCTGCGTGGGAGAAAAAAGAAAAAAAATACTTGTGTCCTAAAAAGGTGTAACATCCTTCCTCTCAAATAGCACTAGACCTTCCAATAGCACTCAAGAGTGGGGTTTAAAGCCACTGGAAGATGAACTAGTTAAGGATGAAACAAACAGTTATAATGAGGGGTAGAGGGTGCATATCCCGAAAGAGCTGGACATATTTCCCAATAGCCACACAAAATCCGAACAAGGTGCAATTGCAGCCCACAATTTCCACCTGGTTAGATGTCCTAAATTTCTCCACTAGGTACCTCGGTCAAAGTGCGACATTTAGATTTTCAACCTCAGAAATGGGTCATGGGCTGGATCCCTTCCAAGAGTTGGGTGACTCAAGGGGGGACACACAAAACAACCGGACCTCGGCCTTCGACCCTTCACGTGTATATCCCTTCCTTATGGTGTTAGTAACACTTGACTTGGAGGATTTTAAAGTTCCCTATTTTTTCAACTTCTAATGTTTGAATATGTGAGAACCAGATAACGGGGGGTTATTTGGATGCCTACCCCTAAGATCCTACCTAGACTAAAAATTTCTTTTGGCACCTCATGTGGAGGAAAACTTAGTGAGTTTTTAGAAAAAATTTAGATGTGGTGGGTTGATATATTGTGGGTGTGAACCAATCTCATTTGAATTAAGTGGGTGTGGATAATCTCTTCAAGAAGTAGTGGGACATTTCAAAATCCTTTTTGAGGAAACCTACTTCAACCTCCACAATTCAAGATGAAATTATGTGAGTAAGGAATGAATTTGTGTGTGAGAAAGTGAACAAATGTGCCAAATTTTAATAAGTTAAGTGTCAATTTGCAACATGCAGACTTCCTGTAATCCTTACAAACCTTGATTACCTATCTTGCTAGATGTCATTGGTACAACCTTGTGGAATCTTAAAAGCCCTAAAGAACTAGCATGTGGACATATGGGTCCTTACCAATCCTTTAAACTCCCTAATGTGGTTTACTCTAAGAAAGCTTTGAGAAACTATCCTAGATTGCAAGCATGTGGGCATGTATGGGCCCGTTACTTTGATCATTAAACTCTCCTAGTGATATAAAACTAAGAAAGTAATTCCAAAAAAAACTATCCTAATTTTGTAACATGTGGGCATGTATGGGCCCTTACAAATTTAAGATGTTTTGAAAGAAACTAAGAGGATCCCTAGGGGGGCTTTGTCCTCTCCTAAATATTTTGTTTAAGGGAGATAAAATTTCCCCTTAATCACCTTTCTGATTCTCAAGGTCGCTCTATGGTGCGAGAGAAGAGCATACTTAATGATTAAAGTTTGATTTCTGGTCCCAATGCAAGAGTTCTTATATGTGATAGAAAATAATCTCAACTTAACTTTTACAATCAAAACAATCCATCCATGTGGCAACCAAAGAAAAAGAGGAGAAATATGGTTCTTTTTAACCCCTAAGTGCCTATGTTTTGACTAACCTTTCATGTGGGAAAGGAATCTAAGTGGAGTGCATTTACAATTTGCATAAAAAGCAAGACTTTGAACGTTAGGGGCCTTCAAATAATCATAAAAACTCTTACAATGTTGAAATTCTAGACAGATGTGTGGGTTACAGTTCAGACAAAGGCGCAGTGGGCACACAATATATAGAATGTGCAGAAAACCGAAGACCTTTTGGTGCATTGTGTGCAAAATATACAAAGAACATAAGTGTTGTGGGCACACAATGCTCTGAATGTGCGTCTATGGGCTGAAATACCCACACATGCTCTGATACGTGTCGGGGGGGTTTAAGTGGAATTCTCCTCCTCCAGCTCCAAACTTAGCTCTTGACAAGTAAGGCTAGGTTGTTTATGGTTCCTTAAAGGAAAATGGGTCAAAAAGAA
The DNA here is from genome assembly GCA_032191745.1 of Picea mariana. Classification (NCBI taxonomy): domain Eukaryota; kingdom Viridiplantae; phylum Streptophyta; class Pinopsida; order Pinales; family Pinaceae; genus Picea; species Picea mariana. The sequence goes on along the minus strand of JASDQU010737347.1, from coordinate 66,736 downwards.
GTTCTCAAACAACCCAAATAGGGAGGAAATTCATACCTTATCCCCAGTATGGTTTCCATTCCATTGTGTCAGTTTCGTCACTTGGGTGAGAAAAACAAGGGAACTTACAAGTCTAGTTGGGCCTGCTAGACAAGACATAGGTTAGTGTATGAATTAAACAATCCAAGCACATTAAATAAACAAACAGTTAAACTAAAAACAACTAAGGAAATAAAACTAAAATGCATAAGAAAATTTTAACCAAAATCAATCAACCAAATGACCAAGATTATGCCACCAATGGATAACTATATTATTTGGAAAAAACCATAGAGAAAGGAGGACTTATGGATCCCCTCTTCCTCCTTGGGAAGGATCTTGAGTCTCGTATTTGAGATCTCTTCTTACAATGATAAAGAAGAAATCAAATGGTGAAGAAATCCAAGCCTATTCCCTCAAGAGGTGAGTGGAATAGCTTATTGAGATGTTGCTAGAATGATCCAAGAAGAAAAAGAGGTTTCTTGAAGGAGAATAGAGGCAACATAACAATACTATGAGATTCTTAAATTCTTAGTGCACCCATGGACTCCATTTATAGCATGTCTTTGAGGAAATATCCAACTAGTTATTAGTGTGTACAAGGGGCCCTTTAGGGAACCCTTAGGTATTTGACCACCCCCCCCATTCAAATTCAACTCAGATTTGAGGGTCAAATCAAGTTGGGAATTGGTCCAGAAGTGGGTGAGGGGACGACAATAACCATAAATGTGTCATTCAGAGGAGTGCGTGTCTTTTCTTGTACACAGTCATGCATATGGCATATTGTGTGCTCTAAGGGCTTCTTTGGCTCACGCACTATGCACGCGCCTCCTTTAGTGTTTCAACGAATGACAATTTTTTGACTAGTTGTATAGATTTTCCCCTTGGGAATGCATTTTTGGTGTTGTAGGTGAGCTAATAGGTGTTTGGAGATGTTTTATTCATGTAACCATTTGCATGCAATGTTGCGGATGGAATTTCAGTGATAACATCATTCTCAAAGATAAAAGAGGAGGGAGGCTTCGGACTCTCCTTCATTTCTAGGATAGGGCTCTTAACCACTACCTAGGGGTTTTGTGCCTCTTTTTCTTTGTTGCTAGATGTCAACTCCTTAACATGATGTTCTATTCTAGTAGGTTGATCAGGAATGTCAAGCTTTCCCTGTTTCTTCTTGGACCTGAGGTTGTATCTATTTGAATTGCCAATGGTCCTTTCCCCTTTGCTCAAATCATTTAGTTGGATTCCCATGAGAGCCTCTTCATATACAGAATGGGTTAGATGAGGAGATGAAGAGGTTTCACCGAGATAATGGGTTTCAGGATCTATTTCTTCTTCCTCTCCTTCATCAGTAACTAGGTTATTTTGGAGAGGGGCTTGAATTTTTTTATCGTCTGTATCCCTATTTATTTGATCTCTATGGATGATCTGAGGGGAATTTTTTGGTCTTCTGAAGTTACCCCTATTATCAGTATTATGGGTGTTCCTATAGCTCTTCCTTCCCTCAAATTTCAATTTCTCCATTTATGTAGAAAGTGATTTTACCAGTTTTGTCAACTCATCCACTTGAGGGTGGGAGCTGAGGAAACAGAGGTTGAAGCTTCATCCCTACCTTTTCTTTTGTCTCTATCATCCTTAATCCTAAGTTTTTCAACTACCAATATATTTTATTCTACTTCAAGGGTTGCATCTTGCATATGAGCCAAAGAGGTAGCTCTTCTTTTTCTCAACAGGAGGAAAAACTTAGGGTCAAAAGCACTAGCATAGTAATCTTGGTAGAGGTTTTTGTAGGCTTAATTTTAGTGGGAATCTTATTGTACATCTTATTAAATCTATTTGAGAATTCTAAAACAGATTCCCCCTCTTCTCTCTTAAGTGATCCAAACTCTGTAATATAATAAAGGAAGTCTTTTTTATCCCCCCTGATGTCTCAAAAATGAATCATCCAGAGCTTCAATCCCATCAATAGATCTAGGAGTCAAGACCCTGAACCATTTTCTAGCCTCACCAACAAGGCTCTGTACAAAAACTCTCAACCATACATCTTCATTTTCAATATTAAGATTATTTGCATAACTGTAAAAGGATGAAAGGTGTTCTTCAACAGTTATGTCTTCCTCTCCTGTAAACTTGGGCATGTACTTGAGGTAATCTCCAACTGGGAGGGCATTCATAGGTTGAGGTAAAACAAGAGAAGCATACCTAGCATCTACTATGGCATCCATTATGTTTCTAGGAGGATTAACACCTGCCATTGGGATGTGAATTGTAGGAGAACAAGGGGGAGACAAAGTCTGGGTAGGTAGGAATGTAGTTGTGTTTCTAGGAGAAAGAGGAAACGACTGAGTGTTGGAGGAGAATGATATGGGGTTCAAGGGAAAATAAGTTTCCCTCTCTTTAGATACAACAACTATGACATGAGGAGGAGTAGGAAGACCCAAGGTGGGACAATCTTCTAAGCTTCTGGGTCTAAACCACTTTACAATCAGGGGAAACAGGGGTGTCAAAACTTTCTTCTAAATAAGGCCTAGAAGGGGGGAATTCAACAGGGAAACTCCCAAAATTTAAAATTCTGGAAACTCCAACCGATGGTATAATAGGATAATTAGATGCAGCTACTGGAATTTTTAAAGGAGAATTTGGTAAATTACCATAATCACTTGGTACAATTGAAATCCATTCTTGAGAGATCTTTCCTTTCTTGATAATCTTTTCTAGGTCAACTTCAGGTGTTGTCAGAGGTAGTTGTGGAGTAGACCTTGTGTGTCTGCCTTTTGGAGCCACAACTAAAACATTGGAGTCGCCAAGTGCAAGTTGCAATCTTCAAGTTATTGATTTCTGATGCACCATAAAAAACCAAATTTCTTGGTCATTCAATCCCAGGGAAATGTCTTCAATTCATTCCTCGACAATAGCGCCATGAATGTTAGCACTGAGAGTCACCCTCACATTGCAAGAGGATAAGCCTAGTACCCATTAGAATGTTTTGTGGATGTTTATTTTATGAGTGGAGGTCAAATGGATAAAACTCGGTACAAGAATTATTTTAACATAGAAACTGGACAAACAATGCACATGGAAGTGAGGTCATCATTAACTTCAGTCAGTGATTTGAGTTTAAGTGTGAACAATACTGTTATGAGAATCTGGCCTTCAAGCATCTTGGTGAAGAAAAACTCAAGCTCAAGAGCACTCTTGAACTCAAGTTTCAGACACTGAAATATGTTACAACACCATAATAATCAAACCTGCATTACCATGCAACTACGAAAACTCGACTGAATCCTCCATGCCCGACCCTTTCAGCATAAGGGGAAATAACATGACAAAGAAGATAACTAAAACTGGTCATAAAAATACTGTAATCAAACCTACATTATAATAGAACCACAACCCTCGACTGGATCCTCCATGCCCGAGTGTTTCAGCACAGTTTAAACAAAGAGATGAAAGAAGTTGACTTTTGTTAATGCGAAAGTCTCAAGTTTGATACATAACTAGAGAACATTTCTGACATCAAAAAAATTACACAGTAGGGAGCTCTGCTCAACCATTCGACGACCATAAAAAAATATCGAACTGATCTACTTATACTCAAATCAGTCCACAACTTCCAGAAGTGTGATATGGATTCTCCTTCAAAGATTTGTGTCTGAGTAGCCTTCTGTCAGGCTGTGCACGTTTCCTTTTGTTAGACACAAACCATTTTCAGTATGGACCTGTAGAAAACTTGACCACTGTTGTACTTTGCTAACAGTCCTGCCTCCATAGCCATAACTTCCAAGCCTTCCATTTATGGACTGAGCTGAGGTTTCAGCTACCATTCTATGCTTTTTCAATTATATATTCATTAGAATCGGCGCGTGGCTAGACAACTGGAAGAAGACCATCTATCACAACCGGATTGGGTGTTGAGTAAGTAGGTGGTCACAAAATTCAATCCTCATTCATTGGCTGACCCTTTCTTGGGATTGGAGCATGGTGGGATGATTGTCGGGAGGCCACTTGTCGATATTGGATAGGGCATCAATTGCGCACTTGATTTTGAGGTCACAAGAAGTGGTTTAGGCCCACACCGCTTTTTCACCCGAAACACACCACCGCTTGCCACGTTGCCACCTTGCAAAACAATGGTTTGTATTTCGGCTTGTCCCTCAGATTTTATCATTCGTGCATGTTATGGCCCCGAAATGATCTAAGACCATCGATCTGAAATGGACCTAATATCTAGGCATGTCGGTTACTTTATATCCCCCACCAAACTTTTACCTTCCTACTAACCTTGGAGTCCCTCCATCTGCGCTTAGAGATAGCTCCTCATCGAACCTGCACAGGGGTTCTTGACCACTACAGACTACACCTTCTCGCCTGCATTCATGCTGCTTTGTGTGATAACAGACTGTATGTTTAGATGAGGGGGGTGATTGAGCTTTAGATGACATACCTTTACCTGGATTTGGCTTCGGAGGAACTTTGGCTTGCTTGTTTTGATCGGAGGTAGTGGCTTTGGGAGCCCCTTCTCGTCCTCAAATCATATTTCTTATTGGGTTTGCATTGAATAACTCCCTCGTCCCCTATCTAATTGTCAAAGTGATTTGACAGTTGTGCTACCTTGTATTCTTGTTGTGTTAAATGGCTGGTATAATAATTTGTTTCATTGAAAAGCACAATAGTGTCATATGCAACATCACTGTCTTCATTCATCTCCTCAATCTGATTGTTTTAGAAAGGAGGCACTACTCTTTGATCATCATCATTTCTCCTTTCTCTCTACATTATTTGAGGGGCATCATTAGTCCTTCTTAACTAATTTTGATTTCTATTACCAGCTCCTTGAAAATATTTGTTTGGTTGTTTAGATTCCCACTTCAGCTTAGCTATTTCAAAAGTCAGATCCTTCAAAGTTTTGGTCATTTCATCAAGTTTTGGATTAGATGTGGCTGAGTTAGAGGAGGCAAGGGAATCCTCTCTTTGTTTTTTCTTATCTTTATTAGATATGGTCTTTAATCCATATGATGCCAAAATATTAGATTCAGCCTCAATGGTTTCTTCCTGCATGGACATCAGTGTGGTTGATCTTCTCTCTCTTAGGAGGATGGATAACTCTACATCAAATGCATTCGAATAAGTGATCTTGGCAAAGGCTTCAATTGGTTTGATCTCATCTGGGATTCTACCATACATCTTATTGAATCTCTTGGTGAAATCTGAAATAGATTCACCATTGTTTCTCTTTAGGGCCCCAAACTCAGTGACGTAGTAGAGGTAATCTCTCCTATCTCCCCATTGCTTTGTAAAAGTTTCATCTAGCACCTCAATATCTACAATGAAGGCTGGAGGAAGACCCCTGGACTACTTTCTTACTTCCCCATCTAGACTCTATACAAACAACCTCATCCACGCATCTGCATAATCAATGTTAAAGTTGTTTGCAAAGCTATAGAAGGCTACCATATGTTCCTCAATAGTTACCTCACCTTCCCCATTATACCTCAGTAAATATTTCATGTAATCTGTGGCTGGGAGTGCATGTAAGCCTACAGGTAGAACTAGGGGTACATAGCTGGTAGCAATTATGACATCCATCATGTTAATGGCCATGGTTTGAATAATAGGAATGTGAATATTTATGGGAGATACAGGGGTGGATGTAGGACTGGATGTTGTAGTGGAATCAGGAGTTGGAGATGTCTGAGTTCCTTTGGAATTATGATTCTCAGGGATAGAAAATTCAATCTTCTTGTGATTATGATTAGATGTAGTATCTTTATATGTAGCTTTTCCATTGAGGGGGGAAGTATATCTCTAAGCTACAGTGGATTTTTTTAGTTGCATTTCCGGCTCAGAGACTACCGTGTCATTCTCAGGGTTAGAATGAGCCTTCTTGGCTTTGTTGTCTTTAGATTTGGATCTGTTGAATCCTTTTCTGGGCACCAGTATTTCTTCTTTAAATTTTACTCAGTGGAATCACCAGGTGAAAGATGGCAGTATGTTTGTTTCTGATCTGTGTTCACCATCAAAGGTCAGAGCTAATCAATGTTGCTCTCCCAGGGAAATATATTTCGTTACTCCATTCCCCAGTAACGGCGCTAGAAGATGTTGGTCCTAAGGTCTACACCTGACTGCTAAAGGGAAAATCTAGGCCACCTATCAGTTTGGAATGATTATTCCTTAATACATTGGTTTTGTTGGTAAGCTTAAGGAAGGTTTTCAAAGATGGTTCTCTGGCAAAGCAAGACACACAGTGTAAAAGTAGGTTCTCCTTTGTTAATGGTATGGGTATTAAATTACAACTGAGGGTATGAAAAGACACACACAGATAATAAAAAAAAGCAATGTAATGAACCACTTGTTGCACGAAAACTAAGACTTAATATAATATCTCAAGACCTAGACAAATATCTAGATGCAAATCATTCAACAGGTTGCAAAATAATGGATTTTTCACTGAACAATAGTTGTATAAGAAGTTGCATAACCAGCAAAATATAAACTAAAAAAATAGTTGAAAGAATAAGGAAATTTACATTGCACACATCACAAAATTTGCATTCAAGATGAGAATCAACACATAAATATTTGAGTAAGAAACACAACTGTCATCAACATAAATTCATTAGGTAGAAAACTTTATAGTTAACTAAGCAGTTCCAATCCCTCTGTTGCTTCTACTTTCCTTCTGAAAACTCCCAACCCCTAAAACATACCAAGACTGCATATTTAACAGAGTTGCAAAGGTTCTAGTCCATCTGGGACTGAGACTTAACTCTACATTAACACAAATAATTAACTTGACTAAAACACTGCTGGAGTACAACAATGTATACTTCACAATGGACTTAATAAAAAAGAGTGGTTCTTATCACACACATAAGACCACTTATTAATTCAACCTAAAGAATTATGGAACTGAACAACTAAAACTGCTATTGTCTCTGAGACAGAATTGATGCATGCGTTGGAGGAACTGAATTGGAAGAAATATGACTCAGAGTGACAGAAAAGATCTCTGTATCAAGATCCTACATGCCTAGGAACTGTTTGAGGTCTCTGGAGGTAACCAGCTGCATGGGAAGATCTTTTCCTTATCTATTTCTTTACTGAACTTTTGGCAGCTAAAACACCCTGTGTTGGCCTTGCTAACTGCCACCTATATTGATTAGATAATTGTATTGTTGTCAGTCAAGTGGACATGGAGAAGACATAATTGGTCGTGAACTAGAGTGCATGGAGGTGATCGTCCAACAGGGGAGCAGTATGAGTGGAGGTGGATGATGTGGGGACCTGACGTCATCTAAGCATGTGATTTTGGGAGTTGTCGAGGGTGGTTTGGGTCCACACCGCCTTTGGGCTCGAAATCCCCTACAAGCTGCCACATATCTCCCATGTGATACCATGGTTTAAATTTCGACCTGCTCAAGGGTTTTAATTACCGAGCATGTTGCGGCGCTAAAATGAACCGTGGTCATTGATCTCTGAAGGGGGGTTGTCGTTGATGAGCGCGGGGGTTAGGCAGAGTGCGACTTTGACATCCTGAATGTTTCGAAACCGTTGATCTAGCTTGAAGGTTGGATCCTCTCTGTTGAAAGTCTATCATGTCATTCACTTGTGTTTAGAGCCCAAATGGCCTATTTTGATTGGCTGCCAGTTCTGTTGAATCTTACTAAGCTATTAAAGGATTTGTTGAACATGGATATCTATTGAGCACACACAAACGACTCGGTGGACCTGCTCTATGCTTCGTTAGTGGAAAATATGATGACGAGTCTTTGAAACTCAGACCAGAACATGTGATCCTTTTCAAGAAAGAAAACAGACGGTGCAAATAAGAAACAACAAACAGAGGTCATGAAAAATAAAAAATGGGGAATAGGCTAAGAAAGCAACAATAAATCTCAACATTGATGGATGGATGGGGTGAAAGATAGAAGAGGGAAGGGGTGCAGACCTAGGTGACAACAATTGTTATAGGACCTACTGAATTCCTTACCCACTGCTCATTCTATCTTCCTTGATTCATCATATCAATCCTTGTTCTAGCTCCTCCATGTGTAACAATTGCTACTTTTGGTCCTTCATTGCGTCTTTCAACTGAGATCATCTACACATTCTAATTCAGATTTTGGTTTGGGTTTCCTCTAGCATGCCACTTCACAACTAGTTGGGGATAGTCTTATGTCGAGTGATCCACTGCTCTGCAATATGTGCACATTGTACACGAATTTTGGAAATCGCAGGCCAAGTGTCCATGTTGATTACAGTTATAAAATATAATCAGTCCTCGTCCTCCTCTACCAAAATTCCCTCTACCTCAGCCTCTACCAAAGTTTCCTTTGTTCCCCTGAATGAAACCTCTTTGATTTTTATATTGCGCACCACCCCCCTCTGCGACGATATTCTCTTCGTAGATCTTGTACATATATGATGTGAGCTCCTTTAGTAGGTCAAACACGCGACAATCCTTCTCTTCGTGTCCTCCCGACTTGCAAAAATTGCAAAAGAAATTCTTTGGTGTACTCTGATACTTCTATAGCAATGGACACTCAGTGGGGTGATGGCCCCATTTCTTACATATCTCATAGTATCCCCCCCCTAGTAGTGGATTTGGTGCTCCAACTTCCAAATACTGTGTGAATGTTGGGAATTCATTCTTGTGATGGCCCTCTATCCTGCACTTGGTAGACTTGTTCTCGTTTCTCCTTTCCTTTGGTAAGCTCGTCTAGCTGAATTGTTAATATAGCCAACTGCATCTGAACTTGTTTCATTCCTCCTGTATCTCCTGCCGGAGATGCCTCTAGTTTCATTGCAATTTCCAAATCCTCGAGCTGCAACGTAACCTTCTATTGAATTAGGGGCCTACGAATGTGTGGTATAAGTCATGCAATAACCCACTCTTGATTTTGTTGATATGGAATTTAGAAATTCAATCTCCCCATCACATCCTTAAATCGTTGATCGAAATCCCATACGGACTCGGTTTTCCCTTGTTTGATCTCTTTCAGTTCTGTGATGTACTACGACTCTGAATTTGGATTTTTGAACTCCTTTGGTAGTGCTTGCTTTATCTTTGCTAAAGTCCTAGAATGTCTTGTAGGTGTAATACTTTGTAACCTCATATACCATACTAGCGCAAAACCTCTAAATGTTGTTTCTAACTGCGCAATATTCACACCCTCATCATGTATGTTCTTAGCGGCCCAAACTATTTCACATAAAATCAAGTGTTGTTCCAGATCCTCCATGTGACGTCCCCAGCTACCCAACACGCCAAGAAACACCATAGAGGAACATCTTACTACTCTGATACCATTTTGTGACGTCCCCGACCATATACACCTCTTCCGAGCAACGCTACCCAAATACCTTATCTTCTTCCAACTAGCTCTGATACCATTTTGTGACGTCCCCCAGCCACCCAGGTCGGCCATGATATATCATAGAAATAAAAATTATCATACACCTATAAAAATAAACATAAAAAAGACAACATACTTTTCTAACACACAGACTAATGTGGAAATAACATTAAAAGCATACATGCAGTAATCAAAGGCATAACTCATAATATAACAACATATACAGGCAATACTCATCAATATAGCATGTACAAATACATAGCATGTAAATGAACATAGGAATGGGTACTTATATTTTAATTTAAGTACACCAACTACATGCAGACCTTCCACAAACCTCCCAGCCATAGACCACAGAGGAACATCTTGTTGCTCATCACGCTAAGCAGTGGATCACCCCCGAGTTGGGACTAAACTCCACCGAGAAAGGGAATTCCTAGGCTTGGTTGAGGTTACAGAAAAATGCACAGTGAAACTAGAAGGATTCTCTCCAAGATCCTACTTGCACCCACTACTCATGGACTCTCATTCCCCACATGCTTGTTCCACCCCGGGAAAATGCACCTTCACTTTTCTACATTCCATCAGTTGCTTCACTTCCCTTTCAGTGTCTCGGAAACAGGATGGATCAAGAATTCTCAGATCTTTGTAGCTGGTGATGGAACCTCTCTAGGAGAAAATCACATCCCAACAAACTCTCTCACCTGGAGAGAGTTTCTCATAGGCCTGACAACCTACCTCTTCAACTACGGGCCTGACAACCCGCTTCTTCAACTAGCTTCAACTCAATTCCAGCAAGTGAGAACAATAGAAAGGCTCAATATAACTCAGGGGATGGAAACAACCACCATTTGATAAGGCACAACATGCCTCTGGAAAGTATCGATATGTTGTGCTTCATAGGAAGACACAGGTCAGCTTCACGGGTTACTGGTTTTAGAGGTGCATCCAAGATGCATAGGTCCACAACGGAGGCCAGGAAAGTTAGGCGAAGGATGGGAGAATGGGAAATGAACCAAACTTATACAAAACTGCATTGGTAGCAACCGCCAATCTCTACGACACAACATGACTTAGGAAAAATACAATTTCATCGAGCTTCACAGGAAATACGTGGGAAAACTTCAGTCTCTGCAGGTTGCACTGGCACATGCACCAGTGGGGAGTGTGGCAGACTTCCAGGGTGACTAATCCCGCGAGAGTGCGGACTGAATGGTGAAGGATCGTGACTAGTCCTTTGAATGATGAGACTCATGAATGAGATCCTCGATAACGAGCTGACTTTCCCACTTAAAACTGCATGCGTCGAGGTTGACACATGTTTCCCTGAAGCTGCATGAGCTCCACTTAACACTCGTCCCCCTTTCCCCTAGGAACTTAGGACAACACAGATTATGTCAAACCTTAGCCTTTAGGAAATAATAATATAATATTATTCCTTTAGAGGTAATCCCTCTAGCTTAGCCCATATTCCTAAACACTTAGCCCCTTCCCCACCTAGTGGAGCTTAGTCCCCCATAACTCTTTCTTCGTGGATGGTTTGCACGCAACGATGGATAATTTTTATTAATGATTTTTCATAATTACATATACAAAACAGGCTCATGTTCTTAGCATCCTAGGCTCTCTGGCCTAATCATCACATAAGCCTCCTAGATTATTATAACTCGGCTCACCAGCCTAACAAACATGTTTACAATTCATAATTACAACTGGGGCTCTACCAGGGGATATTACACTCTGCCCTTGAATTCATGAAGTCTTAGAGTATTATCTACTCCTGTCATGCTAGTTTTTGCAGTCCCTTCTCTTGGTTATGTTGGTGGACTCTGATTCTAACTTTGACTTTGCACACTACTCCCACTATTATGACTGTTACCACTCTGTCCTCCGTGACTAACTATGATGGATTTTGATAAGTCTTCAAATTTTATCTCTGATTCTGGTGACGCACATGGGGTCATGGATTCAACACAAGATCCTATTTGAGTAGGACTTATCGGCACTTCTATTACTAGACTAGACTGAAACTCCTCTTCTTCTCCTCCTATATATGGTATCTCCACAATTCTGACTAGTGCGCAAGATTCTCTTTCCTCTGGCTTACTGTGTGGCTCTTCTCTCCCAACCCTAGTCTTTTTCCTCCTGTACCTCCTTTCTCTACGCAACTCTCCAAACTCGTACTCTTCCTCTGGTATGTTGTATTCTTTCATCCTCGGTCCCTTCCTTCCTTTTTCATTGTTTTTTTCATTCTCTCAGACGATCTACAGATCCATTTTAGCCATCGGATTTCATTATCATCAAGTGTTTTTCACATAACAACATTTTTATCCATGTATTTAACTATTTCATGAACCTCCCATGCGAAGCTTTGAAAAAGTCTCTTTCTATAACACTATATGATTGAATGCAATCTACTGCAAATTCTGTAACATAACCCCATAGTACACTATCCAACCAAAAATCAATTTCTCGAGTAGTTGGGTTACTTACAGAATTCATTTGTCTTACCAATTTAGGAGTCGAATTCCTTGGCGCTGCAGCACTAACACTTCCCATTTTTTCTACTAACCTTTCAAGCCACTCGGTCAGAATTTTTGGAAATTCTCCAAAGAAAATTTCATGCAAATCAGTGTATACATACCTTTGCATCCATTTCTTGTCACTCATTCGAGGATTCTTTTTCTCTTGTGGTGAAAATTCTCGTTCTTTTCATTCCAACCATTTCATGATCTCCTTCTTAGTCGACCACCAAAACATTCCCTTAATCACAATATCCCAGTCCTGGCAACTGAACCATTTGTTGGCTTACTTGTCTATGCACAGATTGTAAGACCCAAGGTTCAGTTTAATTATGACCAACAAACCCACCAGACACCAGCCCTTTCGGCATCACCTGCTTGTGTAGATGAATTCTCACATGAGGTATCTATTGGGACTGCAAGAATTAGGCTTCTATAGTAGTAAGGAAAAGGGAGACAAACACCTGATTCATTCTTCCTTATTTTATCTATGCGTGTGATCTGGCTCTAGTTAGTATTTCTTTCTTTTATATTCCTCTTCTTAGCATATTTTTGATTATTACAAAGATTCTTCACAGTCACAGTCATGAATATTACACCATAATTAATCCATAAACTAAGTCTATTCTACGAATAATAGAAACATCATTTATAAGAACACATAAGCAATTAGATGCCACAAGACTCAATATCCTCTCTAAAACTCTCTCTCTTTATTCATCTGTCTCCTTGCTAGCAAATTATTACATTCACGACTCTGGCATAATCTTTCAGCCCCCTAATCTTCCAACCTGTTACATATTTATACTTCGAAATCTAGGGCTTAAAACCCTAGTCTATTTATCCCAAAATTATCCCATTACCATGCATGGCCAGCTCAGTTAACTGGTTGTTCGACTGCTTCCTTCTGCTCTTCGCTCTTCATGTTTATTTTTTGTTGTTCGACTTCTTCCTTCTTCTTTTCTCTCTTCATGTTTCTTTTCCGTTGTTCTTCTATTTCTGGAATGTCGTGTTGTCATCCTTCTCTCGCACTTTATTCTCTCACGCTCTTTCTTTATTCATGTATCTGTGAGTTGTCTTCCTCCTACACGCTTTCTTCCTTTTGCCCACTTTCATGTGGAATGTGTCTTAGTTGTGCACTACTTTCCTTCATCTACGCACTTTCCTTGTACTTAGGTTTTTCTCCCAACATTGTATCAAAAACTTTCTATCCAGTAAACTTCTTTTGAAAAGGGTGATGGAAAAAGTTTTTTAATTGTTGCCTTGTATAATCTTTTGAAGTCTATGAATATCCTTAACTTTCCATTCTTCTTCTTAGCTAACACAATGGGTGACACCCATTCACTTTCCTCCACCTCATAAATAAATCATGCCTTAAGTAGTTTTCTCAATTCTTCTTGAACCTTTGTCTTATATCGAGGGTTCATCTTGTATCAATAGTATCAGTAATGGTCCATTTTCTTCTAGTGTAAGAAAAAGAAACAATTTTTTACCACTCCATTTAAATTTGTAGAGTTTAAAATAAAGAGTATAAATCACCAATATGAGCTTGCATGAGGTTTTTGGGATTTTTAGTTAAAGGAAGCTAAGGCTATTCAAGGTTATGTTCCTTAAGGGATTTTTAAGACTCATATGTCTATGCCCAAGTATGGCTCATGTTTTCCAATGCTAGATGAATATGTTGAGGGGGTTAGCAAAATGAAGATCTTGGTGAAAATATCAAAGGATCGTATCTATCAAATGATGTAACCACAACCCCATATGATGTGCATATTTTGGTTAGTTCAAATTCCAAACCCAAGAAGAAGTATTTGCATATCAGAAATATCCAAGAAATTGTGGATAAGCTAGCTCCCTCGATGAAGCAAAAAGGAAAGTCAGGGATGAGTGGAAGAGACACTTCTTTGGCATAGTCAACGAGGAATTTTATTACTATTTCTAAGAAGGATACCTTATCCACATCCCTAAGAGGAAAATAGAAGAACATTGTTGGAGATGGAGGTGATGATAGTGAT